>JAUMHL010000027.1:23197687-23235950 GCA_032362345.1 Sandelia bainsii
CTTAAACCTTATACTGTAAAGTGCCTTGAGATGACTTATGTTGTGATTTGGCGCTATATAAATAAAGTTGAATTGAATTGAATTGAAATTAGGATGGTAGTGGCAGACAAGCTGCAAAAAGAATAAGAGGACCTCCAACAAAATAATTTCCATGCCACAGGCTCAGTAATTATGACAGCATTGAAGCAGCACCCATAGAATAGTCATAAAATGCATACATTGTGAACTTTGCAGGGTTTGAATGTTTGACAGAGCTAACCTGGTAGCCACATGGCTGCAGAACATGCCACATGACAGCGTCCCAGGTTTGAGTCCAGCTGGGGACTGTTGATGCATGTCATGCCCCTTCTCATCTCCCATGGTTCTGGTCTACCTCTTCACTACATTCTGTCAAATAAAGATGAAGAATGCCCCAGAATAAATCTTCAAAAAATAAAATAGAATAAAAGAAAGAAACCATGTCTATCCCACTGTCTATCACATGGACAGCCAGATCATCACCTAGATTATTCACTCATTGTGTTTTCATATTTTACACAGACAATACACTGAACATTTACAGAAAAAAATGTGGTGCAAGAAGAGTAGATCTCTACATCTCTCATCCCCACATCTACAGATTTCTTCTTGGAGAACTGTGGAACGATAACATTTGAAGAAAGAGTTGTGTAACTAATTTTCATGTTCTGTTGTGTGTGTGTTTTGTGTTGATACAGATGGAATTTGAACATTTCTTTTCCTTTTTTTTTTTTTTTTTTTTTACAACATTTCTAAAACAAGAAAGATCAAGCTGAAGATCAAGCAAAGACTTGAGTCTGCTGTTCTGTTAAAACACAATTTTTTTCCTTCATCGTAAATCATCACAATCAGTGTTTCCAGCTGATGAACATCTCACTTTGGCAGACTTCTTTCTATTTATCAAGACCTGTCTTCAACAGCTCAAATATGGACTCCTTCTCATATTTCTCATCTTGCAACATGAATATGTGAGTGAGGCCTAAATATATAATTCAACTCATGTGGTCTGGGCACTTTATGTTGAGCACATCTTAAATTTTCGACCTACAGGCACATTGGCTGAAGATAATTCCAGTGTCCACTCTCCTCCAAGGTCAGCATGTCTTTCTATACAATCCTAGAGATGAGTTGATAAGTTTTCTTTTACACCTGCTGTGACTGTCTCTGGATCTCCAGTTTGCAGGTTCATTTTTTTTTTAAAGCTTTTGCAATGTCACATTCTTATGTGTGAAAGAGGATATTCATTTTAAAGACCGTTACTTTTTGCTTTAGGAAACATAATAGGAGCAATTTCCATTAAACATTCATTTAATCATAAATTACAAGTTTCTACAAAGTTAATGTAGAAGTGTAAAGTTAATGCCTGGCTTTTACTCCACAATCACCCTCACAAAAATGTAATCACCATGAGAGGACCGATAATCAGGACTGGGAGTGCTGGTGTACCGAGGAATTCCAGGGGAGTGTGATCACAGCCAGACTGGCGTTGAAAGCCCATATCTGTGGCTTAGTGGGGCACCAAAGTCCCAGAAGGGCCTGAGTAAGTGCACCTTGATTTGAGATTATTTTGTCAACCACTTTATCCAATGTCAAGAATGAACAGTTATGATTTTTTTTCAAGAATGTAAGTAAGAGTCTACAGTCACATCAGCAGCTCTATGTCTTCTGTGTGGTCTACATACCTACAGCCAGTGCTAATGCTAGCGTGGCATCATGTTTATAATGGTAAGCATAACGTGTGATTTTAAAATTTTATAGCAAGCCATGCAATAGTTGTTGTGATATGATTTAAAACCACATATTTCACACTCGACCTCACAGTCACCAAAGTCGGAATTTATTCTCTGGCAACCAGGAATGTCCGTACAAACTTTTGTTCCAGTCGATCAAGCAGCCTAGTTGTTGAAACATTTCTCAGCATACAGTAGGTAAAAACTCTGACCTGCTATGAGAAAAGTAAAAGGATCATGAAAGCAAGTGGGATTCATCCTCGGAGGAACATGAATGCAAAAAAAACGTCTTAATAATTCATCCAATAGCTTCTGAGTTATGGCAGACTGACACTGACATTCTTATAGAACTACATCTCTAGCATGAATAAGAACACCGCTCGCATGTATCATCTTGCAATTACAAAAACCCCAAAAAACAAAAACATCTTTTCTTCACCTAAAGGTTTCTGCAGGTTTAAACCTCTGCTTTAGCTCAACAGTGAGATCCCTCATCCATCTGCATCGCTGCTGCCTGCATTTCAACACAGCAGCTATTGAACTGGCACAAAAGCAGACTGCACCAGATACCGTCAGGAAGTGTGAACGTACAGTATCAATCGTCCCCATGGCAATGCCTCCTTCGACTTTGATGCACTGCCAAGAAGACATTTCTCACACTGATACTCAGATGGCTGGTGAACAGAGAGCAAAACAATCAGTCAGCGTGGTATAACCAAAATGATACTTGCACACAAAAGTTGTGCTACTTTTATATCATTCTGCATCTTCAATACCTCATCATTTCAGTGTCTCTTGAGACTTCTGGGTGATTATTGTCCAAGTGAGAACAGTGTAATGAGGATCCGAGGTGACTAACCACTGGCTGGGGGTGAGTCACAGAGCGGCCCCCTTTTCACAAGTTTTCAATGCTCCCTTTGGACCCTAGAGGTGATGAGCAGCTCCAATGTCGCCACAATGGCAGCACTGCAGGCCATTCAAGTTCTGAGCAGATTATAGGGCTTTTAAAATTCCCTGGTTGAGCCTCTAGCATGCCTCATCATCCCAAATCTGAAACTACACAATTGTTTAGCCACTTGTGCTGATGGTGGGGCCTCACTAAAGAGGCAGATAAAGACTCCATGATAATTTTGGGCTTCATCAATCATAATTTAAGTATTTAAGCAACACAAGCGACTTAAAAAGCGAGCAACAAAGGCTGTTCTACTAGGATTTAGAGAATAAAATAAAATGAAAATAGCAAACATGCAAAACAGTTTGATTCAACAAATGAAAAAGAAACAGCACTGAAAAGACTGGAAACGTGACAGAGTAAAATTGCACGCCTGTAGACATATAATGATAGATGCAGTAATGACGGTAATGATATATTAGAGTGCTCTATTGTTTGTTCAGTGAATGAAAGAGAAGTTAAAGAATGGACAGAGCTTGATGTAAGACATAGATTACTATCGTTTCTCCTGCCCTGTAATAGTGATATAATACAGTGGAAACACGAGCACTGAAGCGACCCCACCAAAAACAAACACAGCTACACTGTTGGCATCACATGAATACTTTTCAAAGACGGGTAAATTACAGTCTTGGAGGGAGGGGGAACAGGCAAGGCGCTGGGGAAGAACTTAACTGTCAGGTTTCACTTTGGTTTGAGGTGCTCAGTTTGTGGCTAAGTGGAGATTTATGAGTTACTTCACAAATGTACCTGTGAATAACAACCTTGTTAGAAAAGCACGTTGACTTGTCCAGAAGCTTGAGAAAATAAAACTGATGACAATTACCTACTTACCTGCAAACAGTTAAACTTGAACTTTAATATTTGACCTTCATGCAGCTATAATTCTATTCCACTGCATTTCAGAGACGATCTTCTTTATTATTGTGCTGTACAACGTGTTTTTTGGAGTTTAACAATTTGCAGATTCATATTTAACAAACTTTATTATGAAATTCTAAAATACAACGCACAGATTATTTAATAGAGCCACAGTTAGCTCAGTTTTCACCTGCTACAGCACTAACAGGTAGGTACACGTGGTTTGTTTATTAGCAATTATGGTTTATTTTTTAATGTCTAATTTAGGTTAGGTGTGATTTAGGGGGAGGCTGCAGTTAGGTAATGATGGTAATGATGGGTAACGATGGCACAGCCTTTAGGGAGCGAGTGTAAGTTGAAACATAAGTGATATTCTGCACCTCTGCACATGCACAAATTTCACATTACGTGGATTAGGACTTAGCAATGAGCAAGACCCCTATGACAAATGGAATTTAATCAGCCAGACTTCCTTCCCGCCACTGCTCAAACAGAACTGTTTGAACCTCTTAAAGCTCACAGTCATCCCACCATCTGTGATAATATTTAACACTGTTTCTCTCTCTGCCTCTGTGAGGCTGTTGGGTTTGTGTATGAAGTATTAAGTTACATGTTATCTCTTTTTGACAGAAATGAGTCAGACGCTGAAACCGGTCTTATTCCTCTCACAGGAACACAGGAGTCCACAAGCTTCAGAAAATAGTCTCAGCTTGCCACCTAGTGGTGAAATGTGTGGGACACATAATGTGAAGCATCTTATATGATTTTGATTTCTTGTCCTCACAAATGAAACAGAGACGCTTTCTTCCAAAAGGAGTAGTCTATATCTAAAGTCATGATGTCCTTTGAGCTCCAACAGCAAAGTAACCTAAATATAGCTGATATGATGTTTGAATTTACAGCAGCATAAAAAGAGAAGGACGGACAGGATACAAAATATTAGGACATAACAAATAAATCATTTTGTAAAGCTACATAGACCAGATGGCATATGTGCTAAACAAATACTGCATTAATTTATCAATATACATCATGCAAATCTGCGGGCATTTGCACTTACTGAGCACCAATACCCATGTCTCATTAATAATTTCCTCAGGTACCCAGGAACTAACCAGTACACTAGTTGAAATGATTATTAGATCAATTAGTTGTTTGATACGAAATGAAACAGTAATTCATAACTGATTTATTGTTTCAAACTTTACAGTTTATACTTTACAGTTTTATTTTGCCTTAAAATCCCAACTTTATCATGTCCCCTTGTCTCTCCTTTAATAATTAATTAATAATTGTTTTACTGACGTCTGCCTCGTTAGAATGCACAAACATACACACACTTTACATTTTAAGCATCTTTAAACCTCACTTTCTGTCCAAGTTTTAATATTCTAAATGTATCTCAGTATGTTTTAGTACTGTATGTACATGCATCTTTGCATTTGTATTGTCACTGTCTGTTAGATTACGTGTTGTGTTTTGTTTCACAAATAAAAGATTTTTCACTTAAGCCATTTGTTTATGCATAAATGTCAGCTTCTTCTTTTATATTAGTAAACTCAACATGTGGTGGGCTTTTTGTCAAAAAAAGCTAATTGGATATATTAACGTGGGCTTCAGGGAATAATGAGGGCACCTTTACCTATTTTCCGCTGTTTTATGCAGTGAAAAATCAATCTGTTATTAAAGGCAATAACTGTCACACATTTTTATTAAGAAAATAATTGTTGGGTGCAGCTTTACAGCGTATGGAATAAATTAAATTGAGTATTATGTAACTGATTTAATACAAATCAGTAAATCTTAAAACTATATTTTAATGCAGAGTATCATTGGAGGATGGGCATATTGTTGATAGTGTGGTGCAATTTAGAATTAGACTTGACTTTATTAATCCCACACCAGGGGAAATTTACTTGCTACAGCAGCACAAGAGACAGGAAGAAAAAAGGGATGAATTACAATAGAATGATGCACAACTACACAATAGAGAAAAATAAGTAAATACAAACATGGAGAAACAATAAGGCCTACTATGCAATTTAAAAAAGAAGATGAATCCCTCATGTAAATAGAAATCAGATGGAGTAAACTATGAGCTTTTGGGGCTCCTGGGTTTTTTGGTAAGCACTCTGTCTCTTGTTCAAACTGTGACTGAGCATCAATCAAAACTCTGAAAACTGAACCGAGCTGGGAATCCACCCATGCGATGACGTCACCGGCCCCTGACAAGCTGGTGGTGCCGGAAGAAAAGATGGCGGATCATGAGGAGCAGCTATCCGACGAGGAGAAGGTAAGATGCCGATTTAATAACACGTTAAAACCCCAGCGGGACACGTTAGTGCTTGAATTTTGGGTCGCATTCGTGTCCGTGTCTGCGTGCAGCCCGACGTCGCCTGGCGTTATTAAATTAGGAGAAAACCCGGGCCTCAGCACAGTCGCTGCTGCTTCTGCTCTTATTATTTTTAGCTCAACTTCCGCTCGTTTGCGAATCTCAAACGGAGGCTCCTTGTACGGTCCTGCCTCAAAATAGGAACCGCGAACACATTATAAAGCCACAAAGCTGGTCTCTCTCACCCTTTCGTCCTGTGTCCGTTGACTGTTTGTGTTGTGGAAGTTTTCACACACCAAAGATCGCTAGCTGGTTAGTTTAGCTAGCGTAGCCGCAGCCTGCTAACAGAAAGCAAGACTTACTAACACGCCCTTTTTCGCTGCCTGGCACCGACTTTCTGTCGTTACACATAAAAATTACTGGAAGTGGTGTCTTGTCAAGCTATTTTATGCAGACCATGATACTATGTGCTACATGACACCAGGCACAGGCGTTCTACAAGCTAGCTTGCTAGCATTGTAGCTCAAATAACTGGCGTTTCACAGTCAGTAAAAATATGTGAGAACTGTGAGCTCCGAATAAATACACATTCCAGCATAGAAAGGATTTTTCACATTCAAAAGTCTGTACGTACACGTCTCACACCACTATTTATTCTTTTAAAAGCTGTGTAAGCGAAAACTTGTGCAAATGCAGGAGTCAAGCTGCTACCGTAAGCAGGGTCTATGTCCCATCACAGCCCTGTTAGCTCTCTTCATTTTCTCATTTCCTTAAAAGAGCCCACACACTGCATGCCTCTGCACGCATCCTACTCGGGTTGATTTATTTTGCCAGCTTTAGACTCGCGTTTAGCACACGTTTCAGTCACGAGTAAGTTAGCTTTTTGCTAAACAAAACATTACTGGCAGACTTATAAATGTGAGGACTGCTACTTATGAACTACTGCTGAAAGTATTTATTAAAAGACAGTTTGGGGATTTAGTTATTTTACTGCCAGTTATCACTTTAAGGATTTGTATTAGTAAGAAATGTGGGGATATACCTGCTTTTATGTGTTTAATAATTTTGTCACTGATAATTCTATTGAAAACTAGCTAGTAAATGAAAAATAATATATTCCTTACTGTTATTTAGTATGAGATTACATGCAGGAGGTGTGTGTACCTCATGCCCTGTGTTGCGTGTCCTGACCTTGTGGTCAAATTCCCACCAAGCTTGTTAAAATCACAGTAAACCATTATGAGCTTTCTTATTATTACATGATTGTGAACCCTCCTGTTGCCACTCACAGGGTTATGTAATATATAAATCAGAGTTGGAGCAAGGCCTTGTTTTAGTTTGTTCAGTTCCACATCAGCTTGAGTCAGTTTGTTTTTTTAGAGTTCACGCAGCTCATTGAGGGTGTCATCAACACACAAGCATCAGCTGTTAAGCATTTCATTACAGTGCTCAGGCGACTGTTGCCGCCTTTTGAGTTTGTAAAGTAGTAGCTTCACCTGTACTGATGTATTCAAGTATGTGCCTACCAAATGAATCTGTGTTAAACTGATACCAGCTTCAGATGTTGGTGCTATGAAGAGAATTAGACTTATTTTCATCTCTAAATTGCAGTGGTTTCCACAATTGTCAAGCCACCTTCACTGAGTCCATAGAGCTTTTCGATCTGAGAGAGTGCTGGCAACCTGCTAGGCAGACATGTAGAGAACCAGTTACAGCCACTATTACACAGTTTTTAAGTGGTGGAAGCATTTTCCTCTCTCAGAATGATTTATGTGTGACCCAAGTGTTGTACTTTGAAATTTGCCTCTCTGGTGTATTTGCTCAAAGCAATCAGCCATCTGCTCCGACCCCTCGGCCTGTTTTGTGCTGCTTACAGAAGAACTGCAAAGGGAGAAAATAAGCACTTTCATCAGACTGATGGTGGGTAATGGTTTCCAAAATTCACCAGTTAATTTGAATAACTATTTCATTGCCCAGCCGTGAAGTGATGTTTGGTAACCTGCTAAAGTGCTCCCAGCTGGTGGTAGTTTCCCACACTCAAAGACAAATCTGCGAACTTGCTTGTGTGGGAATCCTAATTTGCTATGATCAGACATTTGTGTGATTAATGTTTAATCTATTTTGGAATAAGTAGCGGGGAGACACTATTTTGGTGGGTAGCCTTAGAGAACTTAACCCAGGCCATGTCTTTTTTGATAGCAAAACTGCATCTCTGTTGAATAACATAAAGACTTTGTCTGTGTGAAATAGCTCCCAAATGTGTGTAAGAGATTGAGGAATTTCTGTCTTGTTCCTGCTCTGGCTGTCAGCAATACTTTGCGATTAAAAAAAAAGTCCTTAAAGCTCCCTGATTGCGAATTACTGAACTGTCACTTCTATTTTTAAATGATTTAACAGCTTCAAAAACAGTCTCCTTTCTGCCACAGATACAGAGTATTGATCACAGTCTTAAGTAATTTGGGCACTGACCTGACAGCTTCCTGGTTACAGCAAAGAAACTGCACGAGTGCGACAGTAATTTCTCAGAGCGTTTGCCGTCAGTTCTTCTGTCTGTACTTAAGTCCACGGGCAGTTACCAGAGCCAGGAACAAAGCACTAGTATTTTACCCGTCAAGTGTTGTTACTGTGAGAAAAGACCTGAAATGCTGATCTTTTAGCCTTTAGGCCTGTTGTTACAATGCGGTAAAAAAAACCAATATCTGTGTGTCTGTGTTGTGGTTCCTGTTTCAGAGGGAAACAGACTTTCCTGTTAGCAAAAAATGGTTTGGTGAGAATATATGGGCTTATATTTTGGAGGGAAAGTAAGATTATGCATTTAAAGTCTTATTTCTCCCCAGGATTATTCATCTGTTGATGCTGTTAATGATATCCATTCACTTTTAAGTTGCCACTATAGTGGTATCAGTAATTTAGAATTTTCTAGTTTGCTGGTAACAAACAGCTTAAAGACTGTACACGATGATAGATTAAGCCACCTGGCTCTGTTGGTGAGCAGAGTTGCCCCTTTGCAGTCATATTCCATAGTTTAGCCATTTAGTTCAGTAAAGCAAATGTACGCCTTTATTTATTTACTTGTTTGTTTGAAGATTGGGTGATGGAAATGATTGCTTCATTGGCCATCAAACCAGGGAGATCACCTGGTGACATGCTGATCACCAGGGAGAGAGAAATAGGTTGTACTGCATGTGTGCATGCCTGTGTGATCCAGACAGTTAATTACATGTGTATGGCAGGTGTACAGGGGAAAGAAGTAACAGCGATGCAATGCATACAAGCACTAAGAATTCACATATTCACTGATGCGTGTGTCCTGCATGAATGTAAGAGCTGAGCTGGTTCTTTATATGTAAACTAAAAAGCTGTGGATGGCAGTGGCCAAGTGGCACTACTGCAGGTAAAGTTAGCATAACAAGCCACTTCATTTATTAAACTTATTTAACTGTCAGAAAACAGCACAACTTGGTGATATCTTGCAATTGCAAAATGCATAATCCTTGTAATGAGAGTTGTGGAAAAATGTATGCTCTGCTGTACCTGTTTAATGAGTTTGTTACTTAAGTTTTACTGCCTTTATAAAAATAGACATCTAACAAAGTATGATTGAACAGTGTCTTCTAAATTAATTAAACCATCTCTCAATTAACTGCAGAGCAAGTGGAAACGTCCAATAGCCCCGTGTGTGTGTGTCTGAGTTCAGTTATGTTAGACAAGAAGGTTAGCAGAGTTGAATGGTGAAACTAAATGGTATCTCCCTTTAACTAAAGAATGCAAAGACAGAAATGTGCGTGTCTGTACATGCCTGCAGCATTGTCAGAGATCTGGAGATGAGGAAAGAACAATGCTTGTTTTTTTTGTCTATTAGGTAGAGAACCACACCTTGAAGGACACAAACCTCTAACCTTTTAAATGTAGAACAATCTGAAGCATCCTTGCTTAAACTTAGGACAGGGAGCTCATCTGCATCTCCAGAAAACATGTTTGTAACTGCTACTTTTGTTGATAGGTTTTGTTAGAAGCTTTTATTATTTATTAGAAACTCTAGATCAGAAATGTAGCTTCAAGCCAGATTCCAACCTGTGTAACTCAGGAGTTTCCTGTTAAATGATATGTGTTGGTTTGCAAGGACCAGTGTGTTGTAATCAAGTCATATTCCAAATATTGCACATCTAGCTGCTTGAAGTAAAATGACACTACTTTTACTGGCTTGGCTTTCTGTATTTATGCAGCACAGTCAGACTGTCCAGTAACGGCAAGGTCATAGGTTAAATCTCCGTCAAAGTATCCAGAATGTGTGTTTCATCTTGCTTTTCATTGACTATTTACAAGGCTTGGCAGACAGCAGTGCACGCTGGTGCACACATTTACCTTTTCTGTTGCCTGTGTTTGATTTTTCTAACACAGGAAACAAAATCACCTACTGAATGACTGTTTACTCAGTCATTAGGTGCATCCCCCTACCAGACTGTTGAATAATTAAATCTGTGCAAGTTTGTGCAGCACACACACACAACACACAAGTTGTCCAGTGTTAAGAACTGAAACTGGTGGTCTGAAAACTTGAAATCACTGTTAGTAACGACATTTATGTTGTGAACTTGTGGGATTTGTGTTTAAGACGCTGAAATTTGTAAAGTTACCAGTATGTGATGTGAGCCTTTATGCTAATGTGGTAGAGCAGGTAGCATCGTTTTAACCTGAGTGAGCTTAAAAAAAACTCAACAGTTTAAAAAGAACATAGTGTCCCAGAAAGTCATTACTCTGTATAATAATGTATTAAAAAAGCTATGATCCTAAAAAGACATAGTCAGTAAAGCGACAATCTTATGCTTTTGTAGGTGTTTTATCTCCAACATCACAGACGCTGCCCTTATTTCTTCAATTTAATCTTAAGTCAACCAGCCAGCACCTTCATTTTGATTAGTGGAAGAACATTTATACTGTAGCTAGCCTACGGCTGCCTGACAGGCATACTCTATCCGCTGTGAACTTATTCATAAATTATTACGCCAATTCCCAACCCCCCATGTTCCACCAACACCAGCAGACTGGTTTTTGCTCTTGGCCCTCTCTCTGGTGTAGCGTTTCAAGGTGCCAATTCTGATGTTCCTTTTCTGTTTAGGATATTGAAGTGGAGGCGTGCCAGGGAAGGGGATCAAACTCAGGGAGGTGATGCAGCTTAAAATGCCCACAGGCCATAATATGCCCCTAGTTTGTTCCTGCAGTTTTCTATGCTGCTGTCATTATTTTTCATGGATTTGGATTAGCATAATAAGGAGATTTTGATGCCAGGATTAGGATGAGTGTTGTTTGGATTTAAGAAAGGGTGCTCCCTAAGAGGGTGTAGGTTGGGGTTGGTACAGTGGGAGTGTCTGTTGTGGGTAAAGGAGGGGTTGTTGGGTGATATGAGGATGAATATACAGTGAGCAAGTTGAAAGAAAAGGGACCAGCTGGTGTCTAGGCCAACAGAGTACAAAGACACAAGGATCCCACACTAGAGGGGGTGCTTATGTCCCACAGTCTTTGTGTGTGTGTGTGTGTGTGTGTCTCTCTAGTATTATTATTTCAGCGCCTAAGTTAGATCAAGTCTGCATCCAGGCTCCTTATCCAGAAAAAAGCCCTTATTTCAAACAAAGACTTTATCCAAAATCATAATTGACTGTTATTGGGACATATTTAAACAACACACACCAGCACACAAAAATACACTTACTGCCTCTCTGTTCCTGTGAAATGACTGAACTGCAGTCAGTCCTTCTGTTTTCTCCAACTGTACAAGACGGTGTGGATGTTCATGTATGTTTACACAGTGACAAATCACATATTTGATTCATAAATGATCTCTAGGGACACAAGGGACAGTGTTTCTAATCCAAACAGGTCTTTACACTGTTACTCAGCATTTACTCCGTTGTGAACTACATAGCAAAGTTTATTTGACATGGTAAAATGTCACCAATGATTGTGATTAAAAGGGAGGATACACATAAAGAATGTTAAGATGATTGAGTGGGATTTGGTCACGTTGATGGATCGGACCATGTTGGACTGCGTCTGCTCCAGCCTGGGTCAGTTCGTGCTGACAGCCGCCTGTTCTCACAAAGATTTCCAACGTGTTTGATGTTTGTGACTGATGTCACAACCAGGGGAGACATACAGTAACTTAGCAGTGAATGAGCAGCTTTACTTGAAGTTTGATTTGCATTTTTCCTCCAGTTTCCTCCATAGGCTGTATACTCAATCTGTGATCTCACCCTCTTTTCAGTGCAAGTATCACTGCACAGATAGTGCTGCTGGTTTCTGTCCGTGTTTGTTTTTGTACAAATGCCAGATTTGGGGCATTGGTGCAGTCATAACTGGTCAGCCTTTCATTCTGTTGCCCAGACTGAATTAATGTTTACTCAGTCATTAGGTGCGTGGCCCTACCAGACTGTCGAATAGTAAAATCTGTGCAAGTTTGTGCAGCAGACTGTGAGTTGTCCAGTCTATGTTACAGCTAATTATCATATGTTTTCCTGTTTTTAGTTAATAGAATTCTCTGGAGAGACTCTGTGTTCAACGCTAGAACAAGTCTCAGACCTTCCAAGTGTCCCACCATAAAAGACCAATTTTCTTCCATTAAAGAGGGTTAGAAAGCTGGAACAATAGTACATGTACTATGTAGTACTCTTATCTGCATGTTAAGTTTCTGGTTTTAGTCCTTGCTGTACCATCTTCATATTCAACTGTACCTTACAGTCACAATAATATTCAGTATCAAGCATAGTAAGCATAGCATAAACCTGAAAGCATTGCATTTAACATGTAAATAACTACTAACAAATGTTGGGAAAGTGAAGGTTTCAATTTAAAGTTTCACTCCTGTATTGTGAAAGCAAGATGTCGACACTTGTGTCAGGTACTTAGGGGAAAGAGGAAGTATTACCCTGTTTTTAACCAGCTTTTAACAGTCAGTACCTTACTCATATTCTGCTAATGGAGTATCCCTGTCCTCCTCCTGTGAGTGATTCATTTGAACCCACATCACACTCTATTCCTTTATTACCTCTCCACTCAACGCACCCTGAACAGTTAGTGTGGTTTTGCAGTCAGATGTGGTTGTAAAACCCTCCCTGCCCATTGCTTTGCATTCTGCATACCCTCTCCCCGTAGCTGTAGGCGCCACGCAGTTAATTCACTCAGTTGTTCACAGCAGGAGTACAATATTTGCCTTCAGCATTATTTAAGCTAATGTTTTGAATGTCCTGAAAAGTTTCATTTAATCCACACTTTTACTCCTGTCACTGTGAAACAAATGTCATTTGAAATGTTATTACAGTTCATTTTATTCATTCAGATATCATCCATGAGGTGCCTATCCTAAGGCATGTTTGAATTACAAACTACATTTCCTGTAGGTGTGACTGTATTTGTCTTTCTGTGTGTTCACCCTATAATAGACTGGAATCCTGTTCAGGGTGTACCTTGCTTCTTGACAAAGGCATGCTGGGTAAAACTCCAGCCCCCCTCAGACCTGTTTAGGAGGAGAGGTTTAGAAAATGGATTTATCGAGGTCATTACAGTATTATATTGCACTGCAACAGCAAGTCAGGACACAAGAAAAAACACAGAAAAGCATAGTGTAATGTTTTCCAGTTTGAGACTGTGCATCCTACAGTAATTACAGTGGTCCTGCTGAACTTAAACCCTATTAATAGACCTTATTGAAACCAGATCTGGGCACAGAGAGAGTTCAGGCTGGTGTCAGGCATTTGACCTAGTTGAGGTGCACTTAGTTTATCTTATTTACTCACCATTATAAATGGACCCATGGCGAGATCAAAAGCCACAGGTGAACAACAGCATGCAGTTTCTTAAACTGCCCAGTTTCTTCACAAGTGTCCAACATTTAAACCTTCTTTTCTCTTTGTCCACCATCACTGCCGTTGCTCTACTCCATGTTTGCTTTTGCTGGGCCATGAGGAATCGACACTGACGAATAACATAGTTCCAATATGATCTGACTGGTCACAGAGCAGGAGATGGGATAAGAAATTAATCAGAGATGACAACAGTTCAATTTGCATAGTTCACTTATGTTATAGATGTATTCTTAAAAGGATAAAGCTTGTCCATCAATTTCCACTCGGGAACCTGAAACGCTTTATACCAGCTTTCAAGTTATTGAAAACTAGAGAAATAGTAAGTGTATTTAACATTTTTTACAACTCGAGTCCTCAAAACCTGTTCACCAGTCTTTGAAAATAAGGAGTGTGTGGAAGATGCTCTCTGTATATGGAAAGTCAGTAATGAGGGAGACCCAATGTAAATTACTCTTCCCACTGGAATTTCAAGTCACAAACACAATTTTCCGCCAGCTGTTTAACAAAGTGCATGCATGTGCACTCACATACATGCACACATCTATTGTGTTATGAATTTTAGATCATTCAGCATAAGCGATGGTCTCATGACAGTGAATTAGACTAATGCAGATAAACTTTGATCTCAACATCACACACACATGTTCCTCCCTGAGTGCCTTCCTTCCTCTCAGCTCATCGCTCATTAGCAAGAATCAATCTGCATCTGTGCGCCAGTGCCAGAGCACTTGTATACACACACTGCTAATGAGGGCCCAGGGGACAGACACACACCCATACAAATACTCACACACATAAATATATATATGTGAACACCTTCACATGTGATACACCGACTTGTAAGACGAGGGGGATCCTGGCTGTGCCACTGTACTCTGCCAGCAGTAGAGCATTTTAGAGAGATCTAGAGGTAGGGCAAGAGAGTGAATATGTACTAGAGTACTCAGCACATTTTTATGTCCTTATATGGTTGTAAACCATGCGGGGGAGGGAGGGGCCATCGTTTTCGCTGTTTGACATGTGACCTGGAAACAGGAAGTGTTGTGGTGCAGCAGCTTATGAGAAGTGAGGAAGGGGAGAAATGAGTGCTTAGACTGAGAGAGAGAGAGAGACTCTGAAGCGCCTCACTCCACCCTTCACACTAGTGACACGGTAGCATTACACCCTCTGTCGGCCGCAGTGTATATATGGTGTACTTGGAGTGAGCAGTGAGGTATCAGTGCCACAGTGTAAAAATAGTAGATGTGGCAGAAGTTCTGCAATTTAAGTTGGACTCAGTTCAATACTCGCATTTATGAGCTAAATGTAATCAAATGATATTAAAGTATTCGTTATGCAGAGTCTATGTTGAGGATGGTTTTCCCACTTTAATCATGTCTTAATCAAATCTTAGAAATCCATCACGGAGAACATGAAATTTTGAGCTGCAGATTATGTGCTGTTATTTTGTCTGACCAGTGAGTCCTAACCTGTACATTGTGCCTTTGTTTGCAGGTACGCATAGCAGCTAATTTCGTCATTCATGCCCCACCAGGAGAATTCAACGAAGTTTTCAATGGTGAGTTACTTTTTCTCTTTTAAAATGTGCTTTTTAAAACCTACTACTATTCATGGCACGTTAAGTTTGATGTTATTACTTGGCTTGGTTCTGTCTGAATACAAAACAACATTTTTTTAAAAACCATACACCACCTTTGATAGACACTTTAGCAGCTAACTCCAGTGAGAAATGACAACTAGTAGTGATGATAATGCTAAACAAAGCTACACACAAAGTAGAGAGAAATTATCTCTGTCTGCAAACACCAACTGACTCACAGAGTTAATGTTAGCATAAAAACGTAATGTCACCTGCTTTGCTGCACAACTTAAGAGCACTTGTGAACCCATTCTGGTCACTGTATTTGTAATATTAGAATGTATGAAAATCCTACTCCAACTATACCAGAAAGTGGATATAGGCCAGATGTGCTACATTAATGCAGAATACCATTACAAATGACTGCAGTGTAAACAGTCACAGCTTAATTGAACCAGGATTATTGATCAGCAATACTAGTATCATGAACATGGAGGAGATTTTAGTTAATTTTAGTTTGTTCCTCAACGAGAGCTCTAAAACTCTGTCGTGAACTACTTTTTGGAGCTTCATTAACCTGTTTTATACTGTTTTGTATTTTTCAGAGATAATCCACAATCCACGTCAACAAAATACTTAATAGCTGACAGTGGGTTCGTTTACATGACCATAGAAATCCGGTAACTGGGAATAATCAGATGCAATTCAGAAATGTGATAATCAAAAAACAACCCTGGTTTACATGTTTCATTCCATTACCAGATATCTTTCAGAGCATGTATGTACGTATTGACGCAAGACTCAAAACCTGTTATTTTCAAAACATCGTCTTGTCTTGTGGAACATAGACCTGCAAAATACGCTACACACTGCTGCTGTCCTTTATTTATACTCCATGAGGAGAAAACGACGTTTGGCTTTCATTTGGCAAACATCTGCTGTTTGTTGTCTTCCACATACAATGTGATTACGTCACTTCCGTTTTCTACGATTTTTTTTCTTTTTACACAGACTATGCTGTTTACATGATCACTTAATAATCTGATTACTCCAGAAATCAGATTTTTAGTGTGCATGTAAACGGGCCCATTGTTGCAGCAAAGTTAATCAGAGGAATAGACGTGTTCACATCTAAGACACAGGTGTAACTAATAATGCTGATAATGGCTGCTCTTCATCTCAGTTCCAGCTCAGTTTCCTGTAAGAACAAGTCAACATGTTTTTTCCACCAAGCACTTATCTTTGTTAGTAATAAATGAACGACTCCACTGCTTCTAATGGCAAATGTTTATTGCAAATTCATTTTCAGTATATGTTTATTGTGTCTAAGTTAACAGATTTAGTACCTGACTGCATACATGACGCATTGGGTTAATTGACTAGGCTTGTTTTGTGATTTGTTCACAGTTCAGTGACCCTTGGTAGTTGAACCATAGGTTTATTTTAGTCACTGTAGGCGTATGGAAATAGTCACACTGACTGCTGCAGTTTCTAGTACACAACTTGAGTTATCTCAATTCAAGCTGGTGGAAAAAAATAGGTTTTACCACTCAAATTAGAATTAGCAAGAAAGAATTAAAATGTCTTGTCTTGGCCAGGAACTTGCTGACATAGGAAAAGTTTATGTAGAGGTAATGGAATTATACATTAGACTGCAATTTTGCAGGTGCATTGCTTTCTACAACAGTGTCATATTTGACGCTGCCAATGGGTGGTGCCAAATTGTTTAAAGTGGCTTTAAGAAAGAGGTTTAGAGAAAGGTTTACTGTGGTGAGACTTGGCATGTTTTTTTGCATTTGCTAACCAGGAGCTGAAACAGAAACTGTTCTTGTATTCATAATATACCAGTACAGCCACTGAGAAACTGAAATGAGGATATGATGTTTTTGCTGTAGCTGTAGTTCACCCTGTAGCACAACTGTCAAACACAACACCACATTGTCAAAGTAGTGGCCGTTGTGAGGGTGTGTGTATGTGTTTTGGCACGGTTTAATCCTTGTCCTGCCATGATAAATGTCGTCACCTCAGAGGATTGCTGGGGGGCTGTCTGTCTGCCTCTTATCACAGCCTGACAGCACCATGCACACACATATACACACTAAAACACAGTCCCCTATTCACACTTTCATCTCTGTGTGATTTTTATAGGCTATTCCACTAAGTTAATTTACCATGTCTGCTTCACTCCTGTAGCATAAGTGCTGCAAAGACTGACTGCAGGCAGCAGTTTCAGGCATGTGTGTGTCATGGAGCTAATCAGCTAGACCTGTCTTCTTCCTCTACTCTCCCATAATCTTGCTATTTTTCTCCTCAGATGTGCGATTGCTGCTCAACAATGACAATCTTCTCAGGGAAGGTGCAGCGCAGTAAGTCTCCCCTATTGTGGTATTTCCAACTCTTTAAAAATATTTTGCAAAGATTGAACTTTCTGAGGGAATCATGGGTCATGGTTTAAGAAACTGAGCCAGGCTTGGAATGATATTTACACAAATTGATTAATTTAAAGTTTGAGGTGTATGAAGTCACTTTTTTCTGTCTCTTTTCGCAGTGCATTTGCACAGTACAACTTGGACCAGTTTACCCCGGTAAAAATCGAGGGTTATGAAGATCAGGTAAGTTATGACCTTGTAAGGTTTTATGGAGAAACATAATGTTTTCTTCAGCAATATTACAGTACAAGAAAATTAAAATAAATTGTAATTAAAGAGTCAACATTTGACATAATTTGTTCTTTACAAGAACATAGTGTAAAGAAAAGCCAATAACAAAAACAAGATAAGCAGTGCCACGGAGGGGCAGTTAAGTAAGGAAAGCATTATTTTTATTTTCTTGCACAAATATCATCGTCTCCTGGGCATTAAAAGTGGAGATGGGACGTTTAAATGAAAGGATCAGACAAGTCCCAGTGTTCACTCTCCGTTGCTTCCTTAGGAAACAACATCCCAACACGTCTTTATTTTAATGTCATTGTGCTAGCTCTGAGTTTCTGTGAAGGTTGAACATGGTGGTGAATGAATGTGGCTGTGTGTTGTGGTCTCAGTAATGATTGCAGTTCTTATGTAAAGATGTCATCATGTCCCTCTGTTCCCACATTGCGGGTTGAAATCCCCTGTCTCATACCCAGCAGGCTGAGCTAAGTGTTGAAGTGGTAGACAGGAGATGGAAAGTTCAGACTGACGTCTTCTTTTGTCCTCTCATTTATCTTTTCGGTTTATTTCATTTGTTGCATCATTTTAATTTGCGTCTTCATTCTCCTCATAATCAAAATTTCACAAACTCTTCTGTCTCCTGTTTTTGTTATTCCTGCCTTTAACCACTTGTCTCCTTTTCATTTTCTGTCTTTTTATATTTGTTTGTACATTCTCTTCTTATCTTCCTTTCTTTCTTTGTGTCTCATTTTCTTCTTTCTGGCTTTTCTTATTTATTTCTCATTGCCATCTCTCACCCATGTCTCCCCTTTCTCCCTCTTCCTTCCCATCATTTCCAGGTCTTAATCACAGAGCATGGTGACCTTGGGAACGGCCGCGTCCTGGACCCCAAGAACAAGATCTCCTTCAAGTTTGACCATCTGAGGAAGGAGGCCAGCGACCCGCGTCACCATGACGTTGATAGCTCCCTGGAGGGATGGAGGAGTGCTGTGGACTCAGCCGTCAGGGCCTATGTCAAGGAGCACTATCCCAATGGAGTCTGCACCGTACGTCCCAACCTACCTCTTAAACATGTGGCTGTTCTTTGAGTACGGTAGTTGATCAGTACTTTTACCAGCAAGATGCTGTTTTGGAGCTATAAAAGCACTGCTGCTCTTTTGTAGCTTAACAAAGTAGGCTAGTGTGCCCTGCACCTTGATTTGTCAAATGTAAGATCAAGGCAAATGTAGTTGTATAGAAACCTCATTTATTATATACCGCATCTTAGCAATGTTATAAAATGATCACAAGAAGACAATGATTTCAACCCACACAGTACAGTACACAAAGTAATTGTAGGCTGATATGTAAAAATGGAGAGAGTCTGCTTTACAAGGCTTCTCTTGTGCTACTTATTTATGAATGCTAAGTGAACACAATGCAGTTCTTTTGCAGATATGGAAGAGTTGTACTGTGAACTTGTTGCGTGTGTTTCGCCTAATTGCTTCTGAACACAACATATATATCATAGTCTCTCAGCTACAGATGAGCATGAGATTAATTTTGTAGCTGTTAACCACACACCCACTGACCTTCCTGCACATGTACAGCAGTAAAGAAGAATCAGCTCTGACAGTGTTGTTGCTTCTCCCTTTTTAGATTTACGGGAAAACCATTGACGGACATCAAACCATCATCGTGTGCATCGAGTGCCATCAGTTTCAACCAAAAAACTTCTGGTACGTTTGCATTATAGCTCTTTCCAGTTTTAAGCTGGAATCAAGATGTCAGGCTAGATTGTCATTTTACTTAAAAGCAAGATTTTCTTTCTTTTTTTTCCAGGAACACCAGCAGGGCTTGCAAAATTCCAAGTGATGGTTTATAAATCAAACCTTATCTTAAAAAAGCCTTAAATTTACAAGACGCTTCAAAGGCATTACTTTAATTGGCACTTAACTCTGGAGCATTGGGCGGTTGGGCCTCATAAGTGTTTCTGAGCTGTTTCTGATCACTTAATCTAATTGGATAAGAACACCAGCAATCCTCTTTGCTTACTGGGCTTATGGTTTATTGGGCGTAATGATCCAATCTGCTTCTCTGCGCGACTGCCACCATTGTCAGAAATGAGTAATATTAACCTCTTTAGTTTTTTATTCAAGTTCTATAAAACAAGAATAAACAGCTGGAATGGTCTTCCTACTTGGAATATAACAGTCTAGCTTTAAAATAGCTTGACCAGTGGTCAACTTGCCTCTTATGCGGCTACAACCCAATTCCAACTCAGAATTCATAAAATACATGTTTTAGGAGGAAAGGAAAGAGAAAAAAAATATTATAAAGCTTCTTTTAAGTTATTGGTGTACTGTGAGCTCCTAGAAGAGCTTCAGTTCGTCAGATAGCTTATTTACTACTGCAACTGCATCCTCAGCACAACAACATTTAATGTCTAATATACAATAAAGTAACTCAAGTGGGAATAATTTGCACAGTTTCTCTCTCTTAGTCATGATGTTTTTGTGATGGTATTAAACGATTAAATGAGTGGGTTAAAGTCTGATTTTCCTCTGTCTCTGCACAGGAATGGACGCTGGAGGTCAGAATGGAAATTTACCATCTCCCCCTCCACCACTCAAGTGGCAGGAATCATGAAAATCCAGGTATTTAGTTTAGTTTAGGTCGTACTAACAGTGAAGAGATACACAGGTTTGTTGAGCTGTATGTGAGACCAGAAAGCCACCATTAATATTGTGTGGAGATATAGAATAATTGTTTGTACCAAATGAGCCCAGCCTAATTTTTTACATCTTTCCAGGTTCATTACTATGAGGACGGGAACGTTCAGCTGGTGAGCCACAAAGAGGTCCAGGAGTCCATGTCAATTTCTGTGAGTATAACTTAACAGTTTGTCTATGTGCACAGAGACAGGCTAGGAGATTTAATGTGCTGTGAGGAGGACTCGCACAACAAAGACCTGGACCTCAAATATAAGAAATATTTTATCGATGTACTCATGGTGCTTGTATCACTGTGTTCTGACAGTGTCCTTTTAACCTGCTGAAAAATACCCAAATGAAATTTTTCTAGTTATGTGCAATGCAGAGGTGTTCGTTTGTCTTCTCTGAGAATCTGAGTGCACCTTCACCCAGTCTTTTGCTTATTACCCTGTTACCTTCTGCTCTTAAGCTGACTTGTGTGTCTCCCGGTCACCTTTCAGAATGAGGCTTCAACCGCAAAGGAGTTCGTTAAGATCATGGAGGCTGCAGAGAACGACTATCAGGTACGTCATGTGGAATGGATGTTGTGTGATCAGTGTGGCTGTAGTTAGATGGGGATTTGAACTGTGGAAAGAGGATTGTTTTCACACCTATGTGAAACTACTAATTTATTGATTTTTAGAGTGAGATATGCAGTTGGCTAAAAGGAAACATCATGAAGTGCTTATGTTTCACTCGTTAGAGTGATTAAATCTTTCGCTTTCACTCTGCAAACCTCTGGTTTTTATGCTACGAAGATGGATACAAAGCTGAGTCATGCTGATGAGTGTGGATTTTGTATTTCAGAAAGAACGCTGCTCCTTCACAATCTGCTCATTAAAAGAAACTAAACTGACTTCCCCAAACACTGTCAGTAAATTGTAATACTTTTTTTAAAATTGTTATTTTGGAACATTTGTGAAGGAAGTCAAGAAAATAAAAGTTTTCATTCATCATTCTACACATTCAGCCTCTGGCAGAGAAAACTTTTTCACATTTATCTCACAACACCCAATTATTTAACAACCTTGAAAAAATTAGAATTTATTTTTAATAAGCTTTTTAAACAAAAAATCGATGTCTGTTTCTGTTTCCATCGTTCTCAATCTTTATTCTTCGTTATTCCTTGCAGACGGCCATCAATGAGAATTACCAGACCATGTCGGACACTACCTTCAAAGCCTTACGCCGCCAGCTTCCTGTGACGCGCACCAAGATAGACTGGAACAAGATTCTGAGTTACAAGATTGGCAAGGAGATGCAGAATGCTTAAAACGAAAAACAACAGAGAAGACAACAGACAACTAACCCCACCCTCCCCTCCCAAACAATGTTGCATGACTGGATAGTTGTATCGTCTTTGTACAAAAATTAGAGAAATGGGGACAAAGAAAGGTTTGGTCTCACAGCCAGATGTCACATCAGAGGTCTACTTTTATTGATGTTATTATGTTTTTATACAGATACAGTTAACCCCTCTGTATATTAAATTAATGACAATAAAAATAATTGAATTTGGGAAAATATAACTTGAGGAAATATTACAAGACATGGGAAAGAGGGCGGAAACTTGTATGCAAAAACACCCTTAACAAATACAGTATCACGTGTGCAATATATATTGTGTCAGTGAGACCACGCCTTTTATTTGACCTGCTGAAAAATGGTTTGAATTTGCAATGATGGTGACACGAATCATTTTTGGGAGAGTTTTGTCTGCATTTAATTAAGAGCTCAGATATTATGGCTGAAAAAGAAAGACTCCCTTCACATCACGGTTAATGTCCCATACGGTCGTCAACTACAACGGAAAAAAAGAAAAACATGAAGTTCTTTGTGTTTGACTGGTATATTTGGCACAAGCAGTCACTACCCTCAGCCACTCAGTGTTCTTGTTCCCTCATTCTGGTACTTCCTCACCGTTTGTCCTGTATGTGAGATCTCAAGCTCGCAACGCTCCTGGCTAAATTGCCTTTTTGACTTGACATCGTCTGAACTCTCACCCAGCGCAGGGGAGTTCTGTGACCACCTAACAAGCTGAATTAACAAAGTCATCAACCCGCTAAGTAATGTGCATAATGTCCAATTTACAATAAAATCAAAATGTATCACTTCCTCCTCCAGTGCTTATTTTTATTAAAAACAGAACCTGACTGTATTATATAACAAGGCACATTGTAATATATACCTGTATGAAACATCATGTCTGTCAGTTTGGTGATTTATTTCCATGAGATTAATTGTAATTCAGTCACAATTATGTTGCATTAAATGACAAATTTTCTATTTACTGACTCACTCATATTTTGTAATACCCGTTTACTGTGAATCAAATTTGAGGTGTAATACAAAGTTATTTATAAAATTTTCCCTGGTTGGTTGCCTTTCAAACATCTAAGGAGAATATAGTCACAAACTACATGATATCTATGCAGAACATATATTTTAGAAACATAATGTGATATATGAATAACAGTGAGAGGTGGTAAGAGTACACAAACTCACTATTCCAAGTAAAAATGCGAGTACTTGCCTAAAGCTGTACTAAAGAAGTACTAAAAGTACCACTTCAAATGATTTACTCAAGTTGAGGTGCTTGTATTTTAAACTACTGTTGGTGTATAAATATGCAAATGTGGTGCAGATATGTTAGACAAACTCTTAAATGTGAAAATTATTGAAATGAAGACGTATAGTAATTAATAAAAAAAATAAGGACAAAGATATCTGTTAGAGACTTAATGTGAAACACATCTGGATGAAAGTGGAGCTGATCTTAACCACTTATTGTGCTGCCAGGTGGTTAATCCATATTAATACATCATAATTCTTTTTATTATAGTTGAATATATTTTATTTATATTTATATATACGTACCTCGGCGTTGTTTTAAGTTCATGTAAACGTACATATTTAAAACACCTCTGATAACAATTCTAACTTGACAAACCGTTGACCACTTGTTAGCTAATGTTCGTCTCACTGTGTGGTGTACATGGTGTGTATTTATTATTTTTTATACAGTATGACAGCTTATTATTCTTTTGAAAACGTCTGTTATTTGGACTTTGCTTGAGACAAGTTACCGGTAAATGAGTGACAGCGACATCTTGAGACGTAGCCGCTAACTGGCGACGTTAGCTTGCCGGTAGCTAATTGGTAACTGTTAGCTAGCTAACGTTAGCGAGCCCCGTCCGCAGACACGTCTACACTCAGTCCGCAGTTTGCTGGAGACTAGACACATGTTACACTGCTGCTGGAAGAAATGCCAGCTACGAATAAGGATTTGACCGGGGTTCGCATGTACATAAGTTGAGGTAAGCTCACACACACATATCGCTTTAACAGTTCCCCCGACGCTTTTGTGAACTTTACATGTTTTGCAAACGTTAGCCAGCTCATGTTAGCGGTTAACTAGCTAGCAGGCTGAGTGGCTAACACTTAGCCAAGTTTAAATAGAAATCCTCACGCTCGGAAACGTGCGTGTCTCATGTTAGATGCACATTAGAACCTCGGTAAGATGTTCCGAGCTACCACGTAATTAGTTTTCCATGTCAGGCACCGTAAGTCCAGTTAGAAGAGCAGAACGTTGTATTGATTTTAATTGTCTTCATCTTGACTTAATGTCTTATCTGACTCCAGAGTTTACAATGTCATTCGTGTCCTACTGTTATTACTTCATGCAGTGCGTGTCGGGTTTTCTTTTTTTCTACCTGTGGGAGAAGAACTCCTCTGTGAGAAATAAATTGTGTGCAAACTCAATGCTACTTACTTTTAAAACAAATGTAAGCCTTAATTCGGATCCCAGAGGTTGCCGCTGCTTGTTAGCCTTGCGGACCCAAAGTGTTCACCTCTGCGGGGCATTCAGCGTCGGCTCACTGGTCTAGTTGGCGTTATGTGTCTCCGTGCTCTCACAGCAGCCAGTGATGAGTCTCCTGTGACTGTGTGCTGAGCAACGGATGGAAGAATGTGCTCTTTCAGAAAGCCTGCCGGCTTAAGCTTAGAGAGGGCAGGAGAGCCTTGAGGCACAAACAGGCTGGTTAAAGAGTCTTGATGGTAGAGTGTGTGTGTGTTTGAACAAAAAAAGCATGACCACTTAAAGTTAATGTGGAGGGCTTCATGTGGCATTTGTGCTGCTGACTCTGGCATTGACACTTCTTGCACAAAAAGGTGTTAATGTGCAGTGTGTACCTGAAGTAGCAGTCTGACAAAGTAGTGCAGTAGTCTGGAAAAGCGTGGAAGATGATGACTTTGATCATTTCCACTTTTTAAAATGTATGGGAAATCTAATTCCAAATAAACATTATTACTGAGTTCTTCAGGTTTTGATATTAATCCCATCCATTTTATGGCAATCGACAAAACTCTATGCAGGAAACAATATTTCTAAATGGAAAACCCCTCTGTAATACTTTTAATTTGGTGGATATTTTGGCCACTGTTGTTTTATCACAGTGTTATGTTTTAACTTTGAATCCTTTACTTTACTTATAGCATCCCATAATCCAATCCTATAGTCGAATCATTTGCCGCATAGGGTCTGAAATCTTGAATGTCTTGATTAAATATAGTTTATGTATGTCTTGGTTCGATTCTGAGCTTGTTTGGTCCACATGTTGAAGTGTCCACGGGTACGACACTGAAACTAAAGTTGCTTCAATGTAAGTCACTTTGGATAAAACCATTTACCAAATGACTAAATGTAAATGTAGGAAGTTGAAACCAGTATATGCAAACTTCAGATGTAGTGTTAGTAATAGAAGTGTGATTTAAATGAAGCCCCGGCTGATTTTCCTCTCAGTGTAGCACAGTGTCAAAAGTTCTGTTAACAAAATACACTGTGTAATGCATATTAACAGGTAGATTTTTTTTATTGATTCCTCAGTACCTGGTGAGACAACACACATTTCTTACAATATGCTCAACAACAGCAGATTTTCGCAGACAAATAAGCAATTTAAGTGCTGCTGATACATCAAATGTTATACTTCTGAACCATGTAATGTGTATGTAGAGTAGAATAAATATGCATTACTACATGTGATACATATTTGTGTAATTGTCACATCATTGAGGGAAGGTGTTTTTGACCTTGGCTGTATATACTTTTACCATGTTTTGTTCAGATTTAAGTGATATTAATGCAAAAATTCACTTTGTTGGATTGAGGCAAAGAGCCACTCTGTTCCCTGAATGACCTTATTAAAACACACTAAACTGAGAGTAATGTGCTACATTGATAACAAGGTTTCACTTCCTCTTCCTATTAACATCAGTAGATAACTGATGTTTTTTCTTAGTTCCCCTTTCACCATGAGACTGTTGATCCTCCAACTGCAGGATTCCCCCTCAAAACTTTTGTTTTGTTAAAGTTTGTTACACCAGTCACTTTCTCTCAACTCAGCTCTTCTTATTTGAATGTAGTTAGGGGTTTCTTACATTTCTTAGAAATAATTTTGGCATCCACCGGACAACTTGCCTGGCCTTGTTGCATTCATCAAACAGGCGGGAAAAGCAATAAGAAAACAGAATTACAGAATATAACTTTATATAGAATTATGTAGAAAACCCAACAAATCTCATTTGAGCAGCACTAGGCAACAGTGTAGAGGAAAAACTCTTTAAAGGAAAAAAATCTCCTGTAGAACCAGGCTCAGGGTGTGTGGCCATCTGCCTCTATTGGTTGGCATTTCAATAGCTTACTGTTATTTGGTGGAGTTGTCACCTTGTGTCTATTTTTGGCCTGCTGGAACACAGGGAATTGTAATTCTTAGATAAAAAAGGCAACAAATTTCTGAAAATATAACAGATAAGGTCATAATCCAGATTTTCAGTGCATCTTTGCTTAGCTGTGGATCTATCAGTGTATATTAAAAGACTAGTTGCTACAGTAGGAGTGAGAAGGTGAAGGCACGTCCCTTACTAAAACTAGACGTATCTTGTGGCTGCAGTGCTCTGTGGTTTATTCAGGCTGCTGTTAGTGGCTGAATTGGTACAGCTCTAAAACCTTGATGATGGGTTTCTTTCAGTGTGTGTGTCTGTAAAAAATGGTGACACTAGAAAGGAAAAGCATCTCGGATTCAGATAAAGTGATACTGATGTTCACAGTTAAGAAAGGCATAGTACTGTACACTACTAATTACTGCTAAAAGAATTAGACTAAATCATATAATGAACGTAATGTGCTGTATAGCACCATTGTTATTAACAAAATGAGGTATTCAGTGTGTATCTTCATGTAGTTAACTCCTTTTTGATTCATCAAACAAACATATAACATGTTGCACAGCTCTTATTCACTTTACTCTGTGTTGTCTGAGGTTGTTTCTGGTCTCCTTTTGTGAAGACCATCAACAGAAAAACAGTAACACACACAGTAGCTCTGATGATCTAAAGGTGCTGCGCCTTATGCATTAACATTTACAGTATCTTTGGTAATCTGTAAACCTGATGCCTGATTAATTATATGAAAGAAACCACTTTGATAAAGGTGCAACAGCCCCAAAGTTTGCTGACCATAACACGGTGTAGTGGAGAAGAGATCTGCACTGAAGCTCACGTTGGCCTGCACTTCGCTGTACGTGCCTTTATCAGTTTGAAACTGCTGCATCCACCGACACCCACCGTCAACGTATTGTACATGAACATATAAAGGGAAGTAAACATCTGCATCCAGCTTGCAAACAGTGTCGAGTAAGATGTGGTATATTATGTTTTTTAATGCTTTTGTGGCAGATCCTGGCAGCCTGATAACTTGTAAGATTTAGACACATTCTGGGCATTTTCCCCAGGCGTAATATCCCCTAATAATTAATTTACGTATCAGCAATAGAAATAAAATCACTTTGAAGACATTAAAGAGACTAACATTGTCAGCCTGAGATGGAGTAGTGAAGCGTGTTTACTAAGAACAAGGTCATTCCTCAGCTCGGGAAGTAAGGAATAAATAAGTAACCAATAAAGAAGTCTGGGAAAGTATGTGCAGATTTCAGGGTGCAGTAACAAAATAAACAAGTTCATCTATCACACTGAATTGAAACACCCTGAATTAGATGAATGACGTGACGCACACATCCACCACAAAGCTAGATCAGACCGGTTAAGAACCTTTTTTTAGAACCTGCACACTGCTATGGTAAGATGATCTCAGTCAGAAGTGTTTGCCCCATCTTTGACGTGACTGACTGCCCTGAAGTCCACAATCAAAGTCTGTTTTTTGTGCATTTTCTGTCTGCATTCACTTAGCTGTACCCACTGAGATCATCTACATCAGAAATCCTGGTTTATCCTTTAGGCTTTTGCACCTTGAAGCACCAAAAGTGGTAATTCAAGGCAAACACATAAAAGCCCTCACAGCTGGCTCTTTTAATATCTGACTCACTATGCCAGTGACGGCTCAGGCCAAGTGAGGGAAAGGTCACGACTGCTGTGTAGGCACCCTGACTGCACAAAATGTCAAAGACGCTGCTAGTCAAGTACAGTACAGCCAGTTTCCAGTATGGATTTTCCCCACTAAATCTGTAGCAATCATGAACAATGACATTTAAGGCATTTAAGGTAAAGTTTGAGATGTGCACTGTGCAAAAGGTGCTGTAGCTCAGTAAGAGGGAAGGGTTCTATTATGTTGTATTATCAGTGTCACGTGAATGCGTTGTGGTTTTAGTTAAATGGAACAGAGCAGCTAATTTGATTTGCATGCGCTGTTAAACACATCGATTCATCAACATGGCCACGGTGCAGTAAACAGGTGATTCACAATGTTTGTGTGCAGTAGATGTTGAGTAGTAGAGCAAAAGACTAGCCTCTCTGTCCACAGTGCTTTTCACCCTGCATGTCCCCAGAAACACTTGTTATTGTGGAAATTACTTTCACCATTTACAAGTTAATACAGGACTTTTGGCATAAATTATAAATTAATAAAGAATACACAATTGTAGGAAGGTTTGCTAAATAAAGAAAGTATGTAACGCGTGTAAAACATGTAAAGCATGTAGTTTCACCACAATAGAACATCGTGTCAGGTGGTTGCTTCAGTAACTAAATGGAAACTAAACCTCAGTATAAAGACTCAGTAAAGTGGTTGGCTATGTACCAGAAACGTACGTTAATCAGACAAGACTGCATTCTTTAAAACAACCACAGCTACTAACATGAAGCAGGTGGTTATTTCCCTGTCTTCTGTTCCTCATCCTGGCTTTCTGCTTTGCATACAGAGACAGTTTGATGAATGACATATACAGTAGCCTATATTTAAATGCACCTAAGATACTTCAGATTTGACTGAATGAATGTATTTGAAACTATTCAAACTATATGTTAAAATTAATAAGATTAAGTATGATACGAGTCTGCCTGAAGCACTCATCAGGTATGTTTTTTTTCAGCTGTTAAAATGAGCTTAATACAGCACTACAGCTTTGTGTTTTTGTCAGTGAGTAGGCACTTTTTTATGAATGGGACTATAGATTTTGGCCACACCACCTCAAATTGTCTTTGAAAAAGCCTGGATTCAAGAACACAATTCCTGTGATAATTTATACTTCCCAAACTAAGTACATAAATGTATGAAAATGTTTTGTCTGGTGAGTTAAATGTGGAGCGTGAGCAAAACATCAAAACCCTAGCTGTGCAAGTGGAACTGGTTACTGGCAGGAGGAAAACCACTGGCTGGGCTGGACACTCCCAGAGTTGAATGGGTGCAAAGGCAGTCATAGCATTAATTAAATTTGGCGTGCCATTAAAGGCTGTGACTCTTGAGTTTGGCGATATGACGAACGAAGAACAAGCTCTGAATGTCCTGCCAGTTAGAAACAACCCTGCTGCCATTATACCAGCTATAATTATACCTGTGGGAAAACCTAATAGTATGTTAGTTCCTTAAACTAAACAGGTAGACAAATTGGAGAGATTATCCATCAGCACATTCGGTTAAGATTTCAGCGTACTTCCACCTTAGCTGTGTGCCGCACGGAAGGGAATATGTGCTTAGCAAATATATCCTGAAAGAAGATTTATTTTTTTGCCCTGACTGAGCTTAGCTTGTCTGGACCTATTCAGATTAGTTTTACCATTCAAAGGAACTCCGGAAAGAGAAGTGACAGCTCACTCATCCAGTCTCTTATCATGTCTTTCTCCTCTGTGCATCACTTCACTGGGTTTGTGTCACTGAAGCAATTTATTGCTGGTGCGGGGAACATACCCCGTTGCAATTCTGTTGCTGTTTAAAGGTTAATTTTATACAGAAAATTAAGTCTGTAGTTTCAGCTATAATAGGTTTGATCCACTTTGGGGTTAGGGTTTTAATAGTTAGAATAAAAATGTCTCAGTGTCGGACTGCAATTCATTTGATTTCATTGGTTGTGCACGCATCACTGGCTTAGTAATAGCAGCTCCGGGAGACTGGAAGCACAGTTTCTCTTTTCAGCCAGCTGGTGTCAGCAGTGACAGTCACAGCACTCCTGACCCAGTTAGCTGAATGATGCTCCTGCGTTTGGATTGTGACCCAGTGGAGGTAATCAAAGCCTTGTTGACCTTCCTTTGTGGTGGAGTCTGGGTCCCCTGAAAGGCAAAAAGAGGTGGTGATTGTCTGGTTATCAAAAGGCTGCTGGTCTCTGTGCTGATGCTGTGGGCATGCCGGATGCTGTAGGCAGAATCCATTTTTTCCGCACCAGCTGGCTTTGAGTGCTGTAAATTCATTCTCATCAGCTCAGGAAATGAACATGCTAAGTCTGACCACCGGCAAAAATGTGTCTAGCAGAAACATTGGTGGAAACCCAGCCAAAAATGTTCCCGTAATGTCTTGAGCTGTAAGCTGAAAGAGGCTGGCGAATTTCAGGAGGTGCTAGACACCTAAGTACAAAAGTGCTTTCCTGCTTCAGTGCTGTAACGGTGGCATGTAGCCGATGGCACTCCAGCCATATAGCAAATTTAAGTATTGATCATTTTCTGTCTTTTTGCTTTTATGGCTCACACCTCTACTCACCTGGTCAACACGCTTGTGCCAGCATCATAATGTCTTCTGGAGCATCTTGTCTTGGCCTTCTCTAATAGACCGTCCCTCTCCTACTCCCTCCACCCCTTTTATCCTTCTGCTCGTTTTTCTTCGTCTCGTTGTAGGTTGGCCACACTCCTCTCACGCTTATTTTCAGTTGCCTGGCAACCAGGAGGAGATGCTTTTTCGGGGTGGTGCGTGATGGAAGCGGGGGCAGGGTGAGGTGTGCATTGTTCAGGAACAAATGGCTCATACAGTTGCACTGAAGGAAGGTGATGGGGAGCACGGTTTCAAGTACAGCTTTCATTGAATAACAGCATTGTTCCATTACTCAGTGTCTGACTCAATTAGCGCCCCCATTTACCTGGGATTCACTGCTCTTTTGGTAATGGGCTTGCATCCTGATTATCATTGTGGCGGAGAGCACAGGGCCTCGTGCCATGCTGGTAACCACTGGCCATGTGTGACCAAACTGTGACTGAAGAGAGAGAAAAGGCTGAAATTGATAGTTGACAGTTTACTTTGCCTTTCTGGATTTTTTTTTTTGCCATGATGCTCTATTTTCATGCTCTACCAGTTCATGACAGATCTCCCTAACACATCCAATAAATGTGCAGTGCTGCAGGATGTTTCGATTCCTCTGTAAAGATAGAAATGTCATGGCGTGTGGTGGCCTCGCTGATCCACACCTCTTAGTGCCATGAAAGGGAAGCACACTTTGTCCTGCCAGATGTCCAGTTAGTTTAGTTACTAAATTAGTTTAAATACGAACACAATTTCTGTCATGATCCCGTGTGGGTGCTTGTTCTGACCTCAGGTTTATGAATTAAATTAAGTAATCGGAGTACCGGTTGTTACATATGTTCCCTTAGTGAAGTAGTTCAGCGGCAGCACAAACATAGAGCTATATTGCATATTCAGTGTATTTATCCAGTTGCTACCAATAAGAAACCAGGTGGTTGTTGGATTTTGCAAACCATTAGGGGGAAATGGCTCCTGCCTTGCTCAGCCTCTGTGATTATCAGAGCACAACCACAGCCCATCTCCTCAGCTCCTCCTCCATTCAAGTCATATCAACGCTGATCAGAGGCAGAAATTGTGACAAGCTGATGACTGAATGTGATTACATATCACGCAGATCCCAGCTCACTTCCTCCTCACCTCCCAATGGAGTAGTTGAGATAGAGCCCCCTTGTGTAATTAACATTATCCCAGGAGATGTCTTTAGTAAGGATTGAGGGTGTGGTGGTGCACTGCGAAAAACTTAGCAGACTCATCTTAGTCCTAACATCTTGAATCTTTAAAACTGCCAGCTGGGTGAGAGAGAGTTCTAGTAAATTCAGTTGGTTTTATCTGATATTTTAGGAGAAAGTACAAATACATGTATCTTAAGAATGTAGAAATGTTGTAGAATATTTAAAAGTCAGATACTTCAGGGGCTTTTGTTTTTTTTAACACAAATCCAGTCTTGAATCCAATTTCAAATCTGCTTATGGAATCAGAGTTCTTTCAAATCTCTTATTGAATCTTTTCAAGCTAAACTTTCTTTTGTGGGTAGTGACATCTGTTCCACTCAGTGCAACAAAAACAAAACCTCTATATCTATTGGTCATTGAAATAGTTTTGATTTATTGGCCACTTGCCAGTGAAACAAATGTGACTGACTTTCAATTCAACTGGTTTTCAATATTCTGGTTTTCACCACTTATTTGGGCACTGCTCTGTGACATTTGTTAACCCTGTCTGGACTTTCCTTTTCTGCAAGGGAAGGTGGCGTTCGATCCTCTGTGGGGAAACTTTTCTGAAGCTGGAGAAGCTGTATGTCCTATGGATTGGGTTTGATAGTAGTATATCAGATCAGAATCTAGTTTTGACTCTACTTATTAAACAGAGAGGCGAAAGAGACTAAGGCTGTAATGCTTCTGAAACCAGGACAGATACCACAACACACACGTTCATGGTATCCTGTCGCTGTTCCGTTCTTTCTCATGGACATTAGGACATTAATAGTGGCTCTCTGAATCCTGCAAATTTTAATCAGTATCCTGAAAATCAGATATTTCTTGTTGTAAGAGGTAGTGGTTGGCTATATGCGTTTTTTTAATGGCTGATGTTGATCTTTAGAGAGCAGGGAAGCCGATGGCTGATATGATGCAGATATGCTATTGTTGTTTTCTCTTTTTGCGTCAGATAAAATACAACAATTCAACAATGACAAACGAGAGATAAATATGCTGAACTTAAATGAGCATTTAATGCAGTACGCACATTTTTAAATTATTTCAAGTATTTTGAAATGAAATAAGCTTCTGGAACACAGATGACCTACATTCCATACTGTCACTGAATGCCTCACTAGTGCTGCTGCTGTGAGGAACAGTCACTCATTCTACGCTGCGTATTCCTGACCACGATAGGACCGCACATGGCAACAACAGAGGAAATATCTGATATGCGGGATATTTTATATAATTCGTGGGCCTCAGGGGTTTAACCTTGGGGTTTTCATTTGGTTACCGGCCATACACGCTGTTACCTGAAATTATTACTGTCGGAAACTAAGCAGACTGTGCATTTTCTTTTAGCTTGTTTGTTCCACTGTTAATTAGAAATAGTCCCACAGCTCCTGTGTTTTCTCCCTGATATTCTGACTCTTGATAAGGCCAAAGTAAGTTTTCTTTTTAGGTAACAGTCCTGGGCCTTTCCGTTAATGTGACTGCATACAGTTCAGATTTATTCTGTGCTGAAAGTGACATGTAAATGTTGCTAGGTCTGACCTAGTAAGATTTACATTGATCCATCAGACACGAAGCTGACAAATTACTGTCAGATTAATGGAAAGGAGTGCATGTCTGAAAGATGCTTCACTAAACACAACAGGACTTTTTTTTACTCTCCATTTTCTTTTTACATCGCATTCCAGAAATCTTCCGAAGTTTCAGCAGAAAAGAAATGCATTTAGATGACTTAAAGTGGAAATTTGTTAAATGATCTCAACATGACCATGATCTCAGCACTACAACAAATATTGCAGTGAACAAATATGTTTTGCAGTGTAGCAGGCGCAGAAAAGGGGTCTCTTGCCTGTGCTTGAAGGACAAAGACGTGGTTTGAAGAGCAGGAGGAGGTTACGACTGGGTATGAGAAGTCAAAAGAACACAGACCTCCAGCGGTACACGGTCCTCTATTCAGCAGCTGAGCTAATCCACATGCTAGCTTCACCCCATTCACAATGGGGACCATGAGGACGTTCGGCTGACCTCCCATCTCTTTAGGTTAGCAGGCTGTTAGACAGAATCACAACTGTACCCATTCGGGCCCAGTGTGAACCACTGCTGCATAGTCACTGGTTTATGCGTGCACTTTACTACATTTAAAGGCGACATTCTCCAGTCTTCATTAAAGTTTTACAGTATGCATCAATAATGAGACTTATCACTTGCAGCAGATTCACTGCGAGAACAGCAGGGAATGTGTGCATCGTGGAAGAGGCCAAAAACGTGAACCATTTAGGGTCCTGAAAACGATTCCGATGGCCTGAATATAGCATATAGGAACTCACAGCTACCAGTGCATGTAGCTAAAGGAGGATAAGTGTTGAAGTAAGGGTCTTTCCTTCTATGTGTATCTCATAGATAGAAACGTATTTAAAATACACCACAGTGGATTTTATGTTTTGCTTATGCGTGATGTATAAAAAGATTTAAAGATTTAGTCGTTGTAGTAATTAACATCGTTATTTTGTTCTTGCTTTTTAATGTAAAGCATTCTTCACTGTTGAAAATGAAAAATATAGTGCAAAGCGTAGATAGGATTTAACGAGGCAATAATTCCACATTTTTTGTTACAGTAACATGTTGTTTTCTGGCTCCCAGCTGTGTGTGTGTGTTGTATTAACAGCAGGTAAACACACAGCAGTCTCAAATGCTCTGCTTCATACTCGTTTTCAATTTGTAGAACTGACAGACTGCAGCCCCCTGCCCCCCTCACAGCTCCTTCCAGCGTGTGTGTGTCCCGTTGTATGTCTAGCGGTTGGCTTTTTTTTTTCTTTAGCTCCGAAGTAGACAAACCATTTTGATTGGCCTGCTTCCCACACTTTTTCTCCAGTGCCCCCTCAGCCCCAGCTGCCATCATCCTCCTCCCATTCTGTAGCTCTTTATCTGTCCCCTCTTCTCTCCGTCTTGCACTCTCACTCTTTTTCTTTCTTTTCTGTGCCTCCGATACTCCTCTCTCACATCTTGTCTTTTCTCACCTTCCTTTTTCCTTTCTTCTTCCCCTTTCTGCCTCCTCTTCTCTATCGCATGTCTTTCTCCATCTCTCCCTCTTACTGCTTGTTTTTTCCCTCCCTCCTTCCATCTCTTTTTCCCTCTCCTTCTGTCTAGCAGCAGTAGTCGGTCTTTATACAGCTCTCTCTCTCCCCCTCCGTCCTGACGTCACTCTCTGTTTGCATAGCTATTGTCTTACAGCAGCCGCAGCAGCAGTGGCTCCTCACCAGACTTTTAGTTTTTCACTCCCCCCTCTCTTCTCTTCTCCCCGGGAAATCCTCTCTCTCTCTCTTCCCCTCTCTTCTCTTTCTCTCTTCAGTAAATCCTAAAGTGGAATGAGAAGCAGGAGGGTGACGGGGAGGAGAGGATGAGAAGGAGGATATAGGCTGCAAATAGAGGAGAGATGCGATAGCTAGCCACAACCCCATCGCCCATGTCTGGATTTCACCACAATTTGCATGTGAAGGATTTCTGCTTGCCTTTAATTTAAATTTATGCATTTATTGATTTAATCATCCACAAGGTCGCTTGTTTTTTTGTTTTGTTTTTATTTTTGCGGCCAGAGTAACTGAGCGCGTGTGCTAAGGCAGCGACAGATAGCCGAGCTGGGGCATCTAGCTGTCTGGGAGGCAGCGACGGCCGGCTGGGTGCATTGTGTTGCTTTGATGACCCCCGCTGTGTAGCTGCCTGCTCATCAACCTCCCCTCTCTCTCTCTCTCTCTCTTTTACCCTCCCCTTTCGCACTCCTCTCTTCCTCCTTCTCCTCCTCTCTCCATCACAGCTCCCGGCCCAGCCATGTTCGGCACAGAGTCCTCATGTAAGTACCACCACCATCCTCCCGTCTCCTCTGCGTTTGTCCATGTTTATGTTGTCTTTTTTATGTTTGTGTATGTGTTTTATCTGGGGGAGAGGAGGAAAAGGAAATGGCTAGATTTCCTCTGTTCCTGCATCCCTCTTCTCCTCTCATCTCTCCTTCCTGTTTTGTCTCCATGGTTGCTGGTGGCAGATTGCATGGGGAGAAATCTGGGATTCTACCATTTTAGCACAGAGGGTCGGCACTACAAGCTAGCTGTTCACGCTGAGCTTACTGCTTGCCTTGCATTCTCTCACTATCAGCCTTACCGTATAAGAGAGTGTGTGTGTGTGTGTGTGTGTATCGTCTCCTCTCTGTATGTATTTTCACTCCTCTTTAGTGCAATGGCGTGCTGGCCGAGTGCTGTTTAAGTGTGTTTCTGGGCATGTTTGTGGGTGTGAGTGAGCATGTCAGAAGATGGATGCTTTAGTCAGAGTTGCATGGTTTCCAGAAGCATCATCCTACAGTGCCTTCACTCTCAGGCTCAGTCAGATTGCTGTAAGGTGTAAGCGTAGCGTTTCCAGCGACAGATGCTGCTGAAGCTAACATAGGCACGCCGATGTATGTGTGCACGTGTGTGCTTTTCAGCAGTGTGCACTTCCTGACGGCCCTCAGAAGAGTTGTAGTGTTGATCTGTAGGTGAGCTGATGTCTATAGTTGAACCCCTTTCTACCACACCCTCTTAAGAAATCCTTTCACTTTGATCAATACTATGATGCCTCCAGTCCACTACCTGCTTGATGCTTCAGGGAAGTAGGACCTGATCTAATTGATACTGTCAAGGCCGCACAGTGAGTTATTTTTTGGACGTCAGATCATAGCTTGTATGCAAACCATCAGCAGCGCAGACTGTGGTGCATTAGTATCCTGCCTGTTACAGTGATGGAGAACTGTCATGTACCACTTTTCTGCCAAGGAGTTGAGTGTAATTTGTGTTTCTGAAATGTGAAGCTCAGTTGATGGCACTGTGGAGTTTTTTTTGGAAGTGCAGCTTGGTACAGATTACATTTTGCCAAAGCGTGGCGGAGCTTGTCCTTGTGGTTTGGGATTCTGAAATCTTGCCAAAGTTTGAGGTCATTTGAGGGTCACACTTGATGCTTCAGTTTGACAGCACATTATTCTCAGCGTTGTCAACTTGCTGGGTGTTTTTCATTTTTAGAAGATAATGGACATATTTAGAAAATCCCTGAATGCGTTTTTAATGAAGCTATTTGATGATATTTATAATGGAGCATGTTGTGTTACAAGATTTATTTGTGTAGTAATCAAGTAAGTAATAGCGAAGTGTGGCTGGGTGAGCAAATTCCTTATTTCTAAAATTTGTTTTAGCATAATTTTGTTACTGAACAGAATAAGATATTGAATATAGAAGAAGACAAAAGTAAAAAGATAAAATTAAGAACTTCTTACTCTACACACACATTAATCTGTTCCTAAAGTGCTCAAAGAGATGTTTTATCCACAAATTAGACAATAATTAGCACTATTTTCACATCTCTGAATATTTTCTCAAAGATATGAAAATTATGTACAGGCTGTATATTTGTTAATAGACACATCATCTTAGACACACTGATGGAGCCTGTGACCTTTTTTATTTGGCAGTTTGTAGCTTGTAGTCCACCCCACTGCTGTCCCCTGTTGCTGATTTGTTATTGCCATTTTGTCACATGTGCTGACAATCATAACTGTGCCGTATTTAATAGAAAACTAAATGGTAGTGGTTCTGGACCAAGGTCACAGTGACTACACTACATAGGCTGCAGAGAAGATTAGCGAGCAGGAGCATATGAGTAACATTTCACAGCATCTGATTTAAAAGAGTGGGTAAATGCTCAGCATTTGTTGAAACACTCCGATGTACCTAAGTAGAAGCCCTTTCATAGGCTATTTAATTGGAATTGCTTTGCTAGGAAACAGCTTGCGTCCACTTTATTTCCAAGCAGCAACAATTGCAACAGGAAATTAACACAGACAAATTTAGAAAGTTTTAGGTTGAGACGCTAAAATTGGAGTAGTACAGTTGAAGCTCGTGCTTCACTACTACTACTATTACTAATATAACAGTATGTTTTTTTATTTTACTGTCTTTGGTGAAGTCATGCTGGTTATCTAGTCACTTGCCTGAGCTGAGGCTACCGTAAATCTTGCCTAGTCTTCACAGCAGACGGTTTTACTGAGGATGGCACTGAACCTGCATCTCAGGGGTGCCATATTTAGTTATTTAATGAAGCTAAATCTGGTCTCAGTTCTGCTCAGCTTCACTCTGCATCACACTATCTAATCAAATCATTCAAACAGTTAATAAATATGTATATATATAAATAAATAAATAAATATGTATATACACTACTCACAAAAAGTTAGGGATATTTGGCTTTCGTGTGAAATTTATGGAAAACGTAAAAAGTTCACACTACAGTGATATTATATCATGAAAGTA
>JAUMHL010000027.1:23244032-23263412 GCA_032362345.1 Sandelia bainsii
TGTGTGTGTGTGTGTGTGTGTGTGTGTGTGTTGCCTCTTTATGTCTTAGTTGTATATCTGTGTTTGTCTGAGGGATACACTAGCTGTAGCTCATATCTGTGTTTACATAGTGGCTTGTTGAGCAGAGCCAAATGAAGCCCAGGATGGGGAGAAGGAACGCCGTTCAACCTTTTTATTTATTTTTTGTTGATGTTCCGTATGTTTGTTTTGCTTTGTTTACTCTGTGGTTATGGAAATAATTAAAAATAAATGGTTGTTTGACAGACTGTCAGCCCCCCGCACATCTTCGTTTTTGTGTGTAACTGCCTTATTCCATCAGCCAGCAAGTAAAGCAGAGAAAATTAATAAATTTCCCTCCCTCCCTTCTGTCCTCTGTTTTCCCAGTAGCTTTATTGACATACAATGAAAATAAAGCTGAAGCATTCAGCAAAGCAAATTATCCATTGAATTAATTCAGAGTGCATCACGACTGGAAAGACGAACACAATTCATACAAAGTGAAGAGAGCAAATATTGGAGAGCACTGACACAAAACCAAACCAACATATCAATAAAATAAATGGAAGACAAGATAATCATTTTGGAGCATTTCTACAAAGTCAGAATATTGTATACTGTATTCTCTCTGTTGTAGAGAATCAAAAACAAAGTGAGACCAACACACTCTCTCTTTTCTGGCAGACAGTTTTTTTTTTGGTCACACTGTTAAACTGCCAAGTCTTCATTTAGATAATACTATCTTGGTTTTTGTATACTTGAATGCTTTGTAAGAAGAACAGTTAAAACGGAAATTAAAGATTAGGTATGAGATCTAATTTTGTCGTTCTCTACCAAGTGTGCATCTCGTAATTTCTGTGTAGAGTGAATATATTTATAGGACGTTTCTCACTTTGTGTTGTGAAGCAGTTTCTATATTAATACGTTCGTGTGTTCAGCATTACTTAATGCAACCGTTGTCTAATACATTTTCCAGTCCACTTGGCCGATGTTTTGCTGGTACTTCTTAGATATTTTATGTGTTTTTGTACACAAGGGAAAAAGTAGCAGCTCAGATACCTCTACTGATACCCAAATTAGATTTTAAATGTGAAATTCTATGCTCGTCCTTCATCTCTTGCTGTTCGTGGTCGACACTGTCTTTTTGTATTTTCTTCTTATGTTCAGAGTAGATCTGAGCTCTATGAATTTAGCAGTGTTGATTTGTTGTTGTGGTGCTTGTGCTACATATGCATGTTACATTGCAGATCCATGGGTACCTGTCAAACCCACATATCGGAACAGATGTACAGACAAAGGCACAATAACATAGGCAGTAACACTATATACCAACGTCTTTACACTCAGAGAGACTAGCTCACCAGCTACTGCTGCTGTGACAGATGCTGGCCATGTTCTGTGTCGATCAAGGTCAGCAGAGGAAGTTGGACCCAGACAGGCTCTGCTAGCAGCTCCATCAGTCAGGGCCAGCCATATGAGCCATGCTATAAGGGGCTCCATAATTGTCCCTGCCAAAAAACATTTCAGGCACGAGCAGCCAAAACGCAGTGACTTACAGGTTAGGATGCAGGCGGCCTGCAGGAGCACCCTGCTTTGTGTCATGTTAGTCACACGTTGCTTTTTATGATGATGTTTGACATTCATGTAGCTCCTTAAGCAGTGCTGCCTTATGAGGATGCTGCAACATGACAATTTTCTGTTCTGAAACTTGAAGGTTGCAGACAGCTTTTGGACTAATATATTATGAACAACATGTACTGAAAATAATACACCACTTTTTCATTTCTGACACAAGAAGAGGAAGTATTTGGCTACTGGAGTAAATGAACAGTGGTGTTCTTAATACACTGTTGTGTAGCTTTGACTTTATGTTTTCAGTCTTTAGTTGTTTTACCTCTATTCCAGCACACTGGATTTAAATTACAACAGTCACTGTTAAAGGTTAAGGGTGTTTCACTGTGTTCACGAAGTGAAGTGTCACGAATTCAGACAAATGCATCAGGACATTCATCTTCAACTCTTAGTTTTAGCAAACATTCCCCAAAATGAGCAAGAAGTGAAAGTCGGTGCAGCACAGGCCTGTCGGAGTGTCAACAGGAAGGTGAAGGAAACCATCTGCATCTCTGTAAACGGATGGTCACAGTCCAGGTTTGCCTGATGTGGATGTAAATATCTATATCAAATTAAATCTGAAAGTCAACACTTACATTTATTGTTTCAGATTCAGTGCGCTGGAGTACAAAGCTAACAAAATGTGTCTCTGTATCTGATATCACAGTACAGGGTTGTTCAGATGTTAATATTCTCTATTCAGTACATCTGTTCAAACAATAGTTTGGGCTCTATTGGACATAAATGTTGAAGTAATCAGTGTCAGTTTCACCTACCAAAGGCTGTATGTCTGTTATACGTCCTGAAAACGATTGTCTATTTGTTCTCTAAAGGACATAAATGTGTGACTGTGCATTTATGAGTGTGATTATATGTTTGAAAGTCTGTGTGTTTACATGTATATCAGTGTCTTTTATCATTCCAGTCAGGCCAGTAGTCTGCAGACTGTCCCCTCTTCGGTAAAGGTCACGTCTCCTGTTGTCTCTGGTGACATTTAGTCTGTCTTTCAGAAATCGTCCCTTCATTTCACTATGTTTCCCTCCCAGTATGCCCAGTATGGCTTCTTCTGGGGCATAAAATGCAAGTTTATATGACAAAAAAATTAGCAAGGCGGCAAATACTTTTTCACAGCATTGTAATCCAAGGATTCTATACTGTAATGAAAATACAGTAGAAAGGAAGAATGATTTCTCCCAGCGGGGCCTGATTCCAGGACGTCCAATTCAGATTGGAGCTGTTTTCAAATTATGCAGCACTGCTGAGTTTCTTATCCAAAGACAGGTGACACAGGGCTGCAAGTAACCATTCCCCTCTTGATAACTTTTTCGTTTAATCACCAAGTCTGTAAAATGTCTCCAACTGGTGAAAAATTTCCATCACATTTTCCCAGTTGTTCATTACTAAAATCAACCGTTTGATGATTATTATAAAGCTTTAATTCTTTTGGAAATTAATTCCGTGACGTGCCACCCTCCTATATTATTATATGTGAATAGACCGTATGTTAATTATAGCTTAATTTATTTGAAGATGGGCCATTGTGAGCCAGACAGCAGCATCCTCTCTCCAGTGCATGCTGACAGCAGCTGTTCGGCCTGTTTGACCACAAGCCAATCCTTTTCTGCTACGCTGAGAGCCTCCACTTCACAGCAATGAATAGCCGTCCAGCTGCACTTAGTTTATGCACGTGTGTGTGTGTGTTAGTCTCTATAAGTATGAGACTGGGGTTCATCTGAGTGGGGGTCTTTGTCCCACCCTCCCCTTATCCTCAATGTGATTCCCAAGAAATTAACATGACAGCCCACCCAAATGCAGCAGTCTACGGCTTGCAGAATCCATCAACTTATGGCTAAATGTAAGAAGAGGGAGTCAGATGATGGTACAGGTCCCCAAACATCAGTGGAATATCCAACTGAGCAGCACTATATTGTATGATTTGTTTGAGGCGCAGTTAATTTTCCTAAACGGATCATTATTTAGATGCTGTTCATGTCATATGATCTTAATCACTTAAGGCTTCTTTTCTCTTTAAGCTCATTTTCAGTAGCTAATCAGGCAATCAAAGGAGGCACTCCAGATTTAAAATCCATCTAAGACTAAATTGAAAGTCTGATTAACATTTGTGTTGCTATATTGTTATATTTTCAAAGAAAAACTGTCGGTAAATTGTGAAGGGAAACGTCACAGATCAAAAAAGCTCCGAAGTCACTTTTGTAGTGATTGTGAAATTGAAACACAGATTAAAAACAGATGGTGAAGGAGGGCTCCCTGACGTTGTTTTGTTGCTTCGTCTTGCCATTTTTTCAAACGGAATATGAAGCTAACTTGCAAACAGTAGTGCAGGAATCTCCCAATAATCTCTTACATTAACCACAGATTTGCTGGGAGAATAGAATTACGTTTCCACTATGGCCAAAATGTGTGACAGATGTGGTGGTGTCTGGTGTTTGAGGGGAACGCCAGCCACTGTACGGCCTGATTGATACAGAAAATTAACTCGGAGTTGTAATTTTCCAGTTGATAGGATCTGATATAACTGACACTGGGAAATAAATTGTGTAGAAACCTGATGTTGCTGTTGAGGGAGTGAAGGGGCAAAGAGTGCATCTACTCTCTTGGGATGTAAGGTTTTTGGTTTGTTCAACATACTGTATATGACTGTACTTATATCATATTGAATAACATACCATTATCTCATTAGTGGCCCCCAGTTCAGACAGTGTAAATTAAAAGTGTAATTAAAATGCAGCCTTTGAGATTCTTTGATAACCAGGGTCGGAAAATCATCCAGCAGCATGTGAAAGCTGGCAAACAGATCACTGTTTCCTCGCTGGTTTTCTACACGTGCTCTGTAGTTAAAGCCTACCCTGGTCCCCTGGTGTTGTGTAACACTGCATGTGGATGACATTTTTTCTTTTCATTTTCTTAAGTCTTTTTGATGTTTTTCTTGTGGTCTTCTCTGTAGACTTGTCCCAGTTTTACGTGAACATCCAACATTTGATTCTACAAATATCTTGTCTAAAGTATTCTCCTTTGGTGTAGAGTAGAGATTTTGTAAGTATCTGAACTTGAGCTCTAAACTATCTGTCTTCTTTTTGTTTCTTTTTTCCAGTAAGCATGTTTCTCAACACCCTGACACCCAAGTTTTACGTGGCTCTGACGGGCACTTCCTCCCTCATATCAGGACTTATATTGGTAAGATATGATATTTTCGGTCTTTATCTGATTATATTGACGCTATATTTGAAGTAATTTGTGTTGTGTTCTTCAATGCACTGTACACAAATGCATCAAGTGTGACTCTTGGCTACTTATTGCATGTTGTTCTGCTTGTAAACACGGGTGATTGTGCACTCTTACTTGACATTCTCATTCATAGTATTAAAAAGACAAAACTATTTGTCAGAGCTGGCTCCCTGGGTGACTTTACAAGCCCAGGATGTAATTTGTAAGGACTATAATTACAGATTCAGAGGCCACAAGGAGCTGAACAGAGAGGAAATCCATACTCATTTGGTTCTTCATGAGATGAGCTGCAGCCTCTGGCAGTGTCACTGTATATCCTCCTGGCTTATCACACCATCACACACACTTTCAATGTTTTTAGTGCTTCTCAAAGCATAAAACTTTTTTTGTGTGGGATGTGGATAAAGAGCTCTTCATCTCTCTGCATTAAACACTCCACTTGTTTGATTGTATCACCTAACTGGTGACTAGTTCCAAGTTGTTGACCTCCACGCTGAGCTGCGCCTGAGCAAGGCACTTTTTCCTCTGCTCTAGAGAAGGCGAAAAGTGCAAAATGTTGGGTGTAATGCTTTTCTGAGATGTGGCTGTGTTGCAGCTTTCCCTGCATCTAGAGTGTCGAGCTTGCTTACGTCAATATAACTAGAAATAGGATAATGATGTGACAAAAATAATCAAAGCAGGGAAACGAAACGATATAATGAGACTGTTAGCATGGCTTTTCCTATTTATGCAGATATCTTATCTCCTTTCAAGTTCTTCTCAGAGACAGCCGACTGTGCAACAGTGGTTGGTCTGTATTTTAAAATAGCTCCTCTTAATTAACTCTCTCCCGCTTCCCTGTGGGCTATTGGCCAATTTGCGTAGGCTGCTTAGAGATGGTGTTGAGTGTTGCACATGCTCTGTGAAATGATTAAGAAACCAGCCAATTGGATTCATCGACCATTTCTCTATAATTGGAATAGATGTTTATGTCCCAGTCAGGTAGTTTTCCACTGAGGAGTTCTAGATAAGCTCATCAAAATCTGAATATCAGTTTTACCAGAGGACCATCTATACACTAGTTATAATAGCCCCCACCAGTAATCTAAGTATGGGTCTCACATTAAGTCATTAAAACTAGATATTTTTTACCATTAATGGTCCTCATATTAGTAGTAGTAGTTTTCCATATTAGTATGTTTGCTTAATGCTTTAAATCAGTAATATTCACATATTGTTAAAATTGTTGTGTTTAGAGTAGGTTGATTGGGCAGATATTTAGTGATATGTGTACGAGTGATCCTCAAACCCAATACCATAAAAGCCATAAAAATAAATGGACTTAACAGAGAGTATACAGCACAAGCACAGCAAAGTGCCTGTAATTCACCCATGTATGTGGCAGTGGAGCAGCAGTGCAAGGCGCTGACCTGCTCATTTGGAGCAGTTTGGAGTTCAGTGTCTTTGTTTGGGGGGAACCTTACATGCAGATTAATGGAGGAGCTGCTCTGCCACCTGAGTGGTTCTCAGATGTCTGCCATTGTGACCCAAGAACCTGCAGACTTCCAGTGCAGCAAAACAGCAGGTTTAATCACTGATTAGTTCTTTCTCGCTGAAGGTGGTAATTGGTAAAATACTGGAGAAGCACACACATGGGTCTTTGTGGCACAAGACTGGGACTCACTGATGCAGACAGTGTTAATCAATGGAGTGGTCACACTGACAAGACACTGCACCCTGAACCTGTGGCACCTTAAGGGGGCTGCCTGTCTACAAGAATTTCCCCAAGGGGATTGATAAAGTATCAATAATAATAGAAATAACAGTAATAATTTATTATAATCTCAGGACTGAAAGCAGATGCTCATTTAAGAAGGCATGTTCTATGTGTGTCATTGAATGAAAGTCATATGAACTGTCAAATTAAAGATTCTCTCCTTTTTATCTCACAGATCTTTGAGTGGTGGTATTTCAGAAAATATGGGACCTCTTTCATAGAGCAGGTGTCTGTGAGCCACCTGCGCCCCCTGCTGGGTGGAGTGGACAGCAGCTCCCCCAGCAATTCCAACACCAGTAATGGGGAGGCCGACTCCAATAGGCAAAGCGTGTCCGGTAAGAGCTGATATGTTGGGCATGGCTGATATTGAACTCCACACTACATGGTATTGTCATCATTACAATAGCACCCAGAACTGAACTAGTATTGTAGAGCTGAAAATTAATGGGAAATTACTTTGATAATTAATTTTTTTTATGCTAAAATGTAAAAAAGAAAAATCACAGCTACCACCTTATCAACATTTGATTATTCTTGTTTCCTCTAGTTCAGGGCTCCTCTAGGATTATGCCTGTTGGTCAGGAGAAAAACTTTTAAATATGTTAACTTGGGCTTCAGGGAATAATCTTTCATTTTTATTTGACATTTTATATACCAAACAATATATGATATTGAAAATATGATGTTTGGATGCAGCCTTACAGTTCTTCTCAGATAGAATAACACTATTTTGTCTCGGTTTTTCTGTGTTTTAATAACTTACAACAAATTAGCAGAATGTGAACAGAAACCGAAAGTTAAGGTTTTAAAAATAGATTTTGACACATGGACCATTCAAGGAACACAAGATGAAAGATGGAGATCTCGTAAGGGGTTGATTTTGTATTAACAAATGTGCGATTAATTAAATTATATTGACCTAAATGATATGGAGTAAACCTTGGGCTCTTTTTTGCCCAGTTGGTAACCCAAAGCCTTGATATGGGAAGTCTCCACTTCAGGCAACAGATTACTTAGTGCTGTATGGATCAACAGTGCAAAAAGCAAGGAGTGTACCTGATATTACCAGCAGTGTCATGGCAGTATATAAGAACTACAGTTCTACTCTAGTTAACGTCATTAACCCCATTTAGACTGGTTTTATTTCTCTAGGAGGGATGGTGAGGATAGCTTTAATATTACCTGCCTTGGTCACTGATTTTTGAAATCCTTGTATTTTAATGTTAATCCTGAGTTTGTTTGCATGTTAGGTGTTTGAATTACTTTCAAAAATTGGTCAATGTAAAATTTGACTTTTGTGAAAATGGAGTAAATCAAACAAGTTTGCTAATCACCTGGTATGGAGTATGGGCACAGACTGTTGCTACTGTACAGCATGCAAAGCCTGTGAGGAAAATTTAGGATTAGTGATATTGTGCTGTATAAACAAAAGTGATTTGAAATGACTATTTTAGAATCAGTATTCTGAAAAAAATGAAGGAGCGCAATAATTGTAAAAGCTCATTAAATGTTCTGTATAAAGTTAGCAGCAGGTATACTGGTATTTTCATTTATTTAGATTTTGGCAAATTGACACCATTAAAATTATGCCCAATTAGCAGTGTACACATGAATGCACAGTTAACTATCTCTGGATTTTATTATTTGATACTGTCAAAAACTCTTTTTTTTCCCTGATTTCTTATCTAACTTTTAGTCGTTTGAGCTACAGTATTGATATCTGCAGTAAGCAAACTGAATACAGATGGGGATACATGTTGCTTTTCTGTTTTGACGTTAGTCAGTGTTTTTGGCAAATCCTGATGTTCTGGAGGGTTTTTGCTGAATCCCAGAGCTGTGTTTTATTTTTCTGTGGGGAAAATCTTGAGTGTGAAAATTAGAAAAAGTTAAAGTGTTTGCCAATGTGATTAATGGAAAACATCCTAAAACTAACAAATAGATGTATTTGGCAACCAGTGTGACAATAGAAAAGAATTAAGGCCCTCAACCTTCACCAGTTTAACAGATAATGTTAAGTAGCAGTACTATTTTGGCTAATCCCTTGGAAGAGTTGAGGTACCAGAGAGTACAGTGATTATTTTATCACCCACCTCCATATCAGCAAAGCAGGGAAACAACATAGTGAAACCGTAATTCCATCCATATGTTGTTTATTTACTGTGGATATAATTATCCACTGCAAGTGAATGTCAATAAATCCACCTATAAATCAAGACTGAAAAAAGACTGCAGAATGCTTCAGTATCAAAGAAATCCAATTAAAGTTCTTGGTACAGCCATGGATACACTGCAGATATGCATTGTTAGTAGCTAATTTGGCATACTTTTAATGGTGTCAGTTTGCCAAAATGCAAACAAGTGTGGCTTAAAATGGGCCTCAAATGAGCATACCAGTACCTTCCTGCAGCTGACTTCACAGCACATTTGATGGACTTTTTACATGGTCTTGTAGGTTAAAAAGAATAACCTAGATATTTAGATAGATATTTTTTCTATTGTCATATTGGTTCCAAATAGTCCTATCAAATAAATTTTATTTATACAACCCTATATCACAAATAACAAACCTGTACAACATGCAATACCTTCTGTCCTTGAGCAAGCAAAACATTTTCAGTTTGCTATATTTTTAATTCAATTCAATTTAGTTTGTTTATATAGCACCAAATCACAACAATAGTCATCTCAATGCACTTCACAGTGTTTAAGGTTTAAGACCTTACAGAATATAGCTATATATAGAATTATACAGAACATCCAACAGTCCCACTTGATCAAGCACTAGGCGACCGTGGAGAGGAAAATCTCCCAACCAGCTAGCCCACCAGGGGGTGGGCGGCCATCTGCCTCGACTGGTTGGGGTGAGTGGAAATAGTAGAGAGAAAAGAACAACAGGCAACAAGAGAAGAAGAAATACTGAGCATTTAACTACTAATTTAAGTTTGACAAGCACCAGGAAAAAACATGTTTTTCAATACAAGGTTTTTCTCTGGATGAGTTCACAGAAAAAAAGTCTGAGTTTCAGTCACAGTTTTACATTCATGAAACTGTGAGATCAGGAAATTGTTGAAGGAGTTTTGTGTCACTAAAAATCTATATATCTATAAATCTATAAAGATATTTTCTATCTCTACTGTTATTTCCCCTTACAACAAAAACACAAGAACAACAAAAACAACAACAAAAGACACAATGCCTTATATTCGTCACAGGTGTCATGATGGTCGTCATCATCTATCTATTTCACCCCATACACAGGGGGCCTGCTCACTTTAGCGTTTCCAGTCCACTTCCAATATCTTTGCTGGTCACTGTTGCAGTGACACAGAGCACTCGAGTTTGGTTCTGCTAAAGAAGAACTAAACAACCAAAATATTGTAAAATGTCAAAGTAGTTTTTTTTGCTGTACTGAGACGAATCCCACGGCTGTGCTGAAGGCAATGAAAGAACTTTAATAGAATTTGTATTGAATTATTGTGGTGCTACAGATATAGACTGTAGAATGCAAGACACAACATCAAGACCAAGACACTTTTTGGACCATTGACACTGACCGTTCGGCTAGGTTTATTTGAAATTCTTCTCCCACGTTATTTATATGTCAGTGCATAGCTAGCGGCTGTGGATAAGAAACCAGTGGTCTTATAAAATTCAGAGTGCTGTCATACTGTTCAAGGTGTTCTTCCATTTAAAAAAAAAAAACTCCTTTTAAACGTCTTCCCATAGATTCACAAATTAATCCAAACTTAAACACAAAGTATCAGCATGCTTTTATAAACAGTCTGTACAATACCTCAATAATAAGGAAGGATAATAATAATAATAAGGCAAGAGAAAGTCTGTGGTGATAAAAGCATGTTTTAATAAGCCATTTGACCCATTATGCATTATACAAGGAAACCCTGAACTCTGTCTACTTGTTGAACTACAGTAGAGGGGATCTAAGCAGTTCAGACTTGTCCTGCAGTATCTTCCACAGTCACTTGGAGTGAGCTCTGCATAACGGCACATCAGTGACGCTTTGATCATAGTTAATCCTTCAGAGTGTACTTGCTCCCCTGTGGAGAAGCATTTATTTCAGAAGAAGATATGTCTCATTGCTGAATCATTTCTTTGGTTGCATTGCAGATGACACAGGGAAACATTTATTTGACATATGCAGCCATAATGCAGCATACATGAAGTGACTCTTTTGCATTTTATTACAGCGGCATTTTAACGTAATAATCAGTTTAATCTCTGTAAGTTTTCTCCAAAGGATCTAGTTGTTTAACTCTGTGGAGACATGATGCAGCCGGCTTTTATTTTCAGCCAAACAACTTTGAATTAAACAGGATTAAGTGTGCTGCCTCAAATCAACAGGCCATGACTGAGAGAAGAAAGGAAGTCTCATCATTTCAGCTGTAATCCTCTGTTTTCTGGCTAATAATGGACTGTGTGTAAATCCTTTCGTTGAAGTTGAAGATGCAGATTATAGCTTACTACTTTCCTTTGTTGCAGCAAACATCAACAAGACAGTCTCAAGTGAAATCACTTGATTCATAGATGTGTAATTGAAATGAAAGTTGTATAGCATCAAAATGTGAGGAAGAATGTGTTCGAGTTCACTATCTCTCCTGACAGTGTGGTTTCAGTGGCTTTTCTGCTCTTTGTTGAGTAAAAATTGGTGCTCGTTTGCCATGATTTAGAGAATTTAGTTGGCCATTTAAGGTTATACATCAAGACAAAATGACAAACATTTGCTTCAACTTTAATATGATTACTGGTTAGACAAAGCAAGCAATTTGAAGATCCTCCTTTGGGCTCTTAAAGGGCATTGTCACTTATTTGTGGCATTTTGTAGTAGAAACAGAAATATGGAAATCTTCTTCTTCAGTGTAATGTTGCACTTCGATAACATTTTGGCCTTTGTCCGGAGGCTGAGATTGATTCTTGATTCTCAGTTTCTTGTATGGCTCAAACACCTACAATGCTCAAGCCTACACTGCCCACAATGCAACTTGACTGCTGTTCTTTCTTCTTTTCTGCCTAGTAAACACCGATGTCTTTAAAACTCAACACAGGACTTTTATTATGAATTTTGCCAAGTTGCTAAAACCTGATTAGATCATCAAGGGTCATCTCAGCTCCCCCAGAGCCACACGTACAACTGCTTTTTCAGGCTGAACCGTACCCTTCATCACTTTGGTGAGCAAAGCAAAAATCAGTAGTTTCCCAACAGAACATATCTGCTTGTCCAAGTCCAAAGATATTTTTGATATCAACATTATGAAAATCCTGTATCCTACCTTCATCTGTTCAGTGCTGTGAGCCAGAACACAGGCTCGTGACTGTTCTCTGACATCACCGAGAATTTATGTAGAAGCAATGTTTGGTCACTAAGGGGTTTTAAGGCCTTTTCCCTGTGAGCCGTGCTCTCAGAGAGGTCGATGTGCCAGTCACGGAGCTGCAGGGCTGATGGCAGAACGCACAGTCGTTTGAAGTGTGTCGAGGAGGCTGAGTGTCGACTTTGCCCTTAACACTCATCACCAGTGTTGTTCTCTCTCTGTCTCCCTCCTGCAGAATGTAAAGTATGGAGAAATCCACTGAATTTATTTCGTGGAGCTGAATATAATCGGTGAGTGACAGCAGTTAAGCTACCTGCCTGGTCTGGGACTTCTGTTTGCCTCCAGGAATACTGAAGCTTTTGCCTCCTTTCTTTTCATCCTTCTCTCTGATCTTTATTTCTTCTCTCTTGTTTTCAGTCTTTCTCATGTCAACATTTCTGCCTCTTGTTTGTCTTTATCTGTGTTTGATGTATTGTTTCTATTCTTTTCTTTTTTTCTTCTGTCATCTGTGTTATCTCTAGAGTTACAGTATTTGTTTCCCTTTTGTTTCATTAATTTTCTCATCACCATCTTGTCTTTTATTGCTGGTCAACTCCTTCATCAACCTTTTTGTCTTTGTCCATCCCACATCTATATTTTTTCTCTCTCCTTTGGTTTGTTCTCACCACTCTCTATTCTGTCATTTTTCCTTTATTCTCTTTTTGATGTCTCTGCCTCTTGTTCCTCCTTTTGAGTCAGCCTCCACTTTTCCGTTTCTCATGTTGTGATTATGCCGCCTTTTTCTGTACCTGTCAACCCACATGCTGAGCTTCATCTCTTAACTGTGGCCAGTCAGAGTCAAGTACAGATACCATTAAGGTGGCACAGACCATGACTTTGTCATTGTTAACCAAACAGTATTTATCTATCTTCCCTTTTTTAATCTGTCTTTCCATCTTTTTCCTTCATTCTGTACCTTTCTGTTCTTTCATTTCTCTATCCTGTAGCTACTCTTTATCATAGTGTTTTATTTTGTCTCTGTCCTGTTGTCCAGGTATACGTGGGTAACTGGTCGAGAGCCGCTGACATACTACGACATGAACTTGTCAGCACAAGACCACCAGACCTTCTTCACCTGCGACTCAGACCACCTCCGGCCTGCTGACGCTAGTAAGAATACACACACTCATTCATTTATATCATATACAACCATCTGTCGTGATTCATATGCATATGCAGCAGTGTGACCATATGTTTGTGTTCGTTTGTGTGGTGGCAGTCATGCAGAAAGCATGGAGAGAGAGGAACCCACAGGCTCGTATCTCTGCAGCACATGAAGCTCTGGAGCTAGAAGAGTGAGTTTTTATTCTTTTCTATTACTATTTTTGTCTCTGACCTCCTCCGTCCAACTTTCTCCTGCTACACAAGCAGTTAGGAGGGTTTTAAGGATGCAAAAGTACAAATATAATAAATAAAAAAATAATGCACTCTCACTTATAGTTGTGTTAATTAATCATTTACTCAGTGATATTCAGTATTTAACATATTAAACTGAAGTTTAGAAGAAGTAACATTTCAAAAGAATTGAAAATGCTCCATCAATATTTAACTTTCCTGAAAAATTTTTTTTTTCATTAAAATGATTTCTGCTCTCATGTTCTACATAGAACCTGCCCTACATTCATAACGTTTGATATATTCAGAACTAGAGCAGTGTATTTTACCTGGACTGGAAGTTTATCAAGGGCACAGCAACAATACAGAGCCCATTTTCAGAAGTGTTTTTTTCTAAAATGCAATAAATATAAAATAGGTAAAAGAAGTTTTTTGCTGCAACATACTCAAAAAATTTGGGAAGACTGAAAAGTTTATAAAATTAGCAGGACAAATGGTAACGGGAGGGTTTCATAATTGGGTAAAAAAGAAGCTGCCACCAAAGGATTGGTCGTGGCTCAGTTCAAAAGAATATTTCTTAACACACGATTACAACGACTTTTGGTCTTTCACCAACTACAGAAAATACTATTGTGGAAAAAAGACTCCCGGGAAATCTCAGTGTGAAAAGGCCAAGAGGAAAACCACATTTTCCGTGTGTCAGCGCTCAGGCAGTATTGTATGAAAAACTGTCAAGCTAATGTGGTGAATATTTTTGACGTGTTGCAGGCATCAAACTGTAAATTTGCTTATATTTACAAAGTAAAAGCAATAAATGAATGTTTGAGAGAATTAAAAAAACAGATTTTTAGTTTTTATTGCATTTAGTCTAAACTTTTCTGGAAATTGGGTTTGTAGTTTTTCCTCACTTAATCATGGTTTATTCAGCCAGATTTCCTCTGATGTTTGTTGTCAGCATAGCTTCTCTTATACTTTTAATCATTTGGTGTTTTACGTCTGGAAGTGTTGAAGGTCAGGAGCCGTTGCTATAATTAATCATCTAGAGATCATTTAGCTGTGTTGTTATGAACACTGACCTACTTGAATTTTCTCAAAATCTTTTCATTTTAAATTAAAAAGTTTATGCAAAGCGGATATGACAAACTTTAATTTCAAAACCCAAAATAATAATCAACACTTTTAGCAGACTTCAAGACATCAAAGCTCAGTGTGGTACAAATTGAAAGATTGGAAGCTTCAGCCTTCGGTGTGTGGGACAGATGGTGCATCTCATCACAGATTGGCCCTCTGGGTACCTGCATCATTCATAGGGGAAGACATGACAACTTTGCTTGTTTTCATGGCAGTGTAGGTTTATTTTTAGGAGCATCTGTGACTACAAAGGCGGTGCAGAGGAATTGTGGTAGCATCTTAAGTTGCTCCCAGCTCATATCAAGGTCGTGACAGCAGGCTGACTCAGAGGAAAACGTCTTTGATCAGTGCTCTGTCAGATGCTGCTAACAAACACACGATGCGTAAAAGCAGTTGCTGGGATGCCATGCTGTGTAGACAAACAAGGTACCCTTTATATTGAGTTTGTAACTTGATGAATGAATCCATAAGGACATAAGAACAGTTTTAAGTTCCTGCTTAACAGAACAATGTAAAGAAGCATATAGAGTTTTTCCTGTGCTCTTTTTTTCCCCTCTCTCTTTTCAACCTTTCTCTTTTCTTCTTTATCTTTTCTATCTTTCCGACTCCTGTTTTCTTGTTTTCTAAACCTTTTTCCATTTAAAAATTTCCTTCTCCTCTTCTGCAAAACTCTCTTTTCTCATTCGTCTTCTGCTTTTCCTCCCCTCTTGTTTCACCACCCTGTCCCTTCATCTTCTACCTGCTCTCGTCTCCTCTTCCGCAGTTGTGCGACGGCGTACATCCTCCTCGCAGAGGAGGAGGCCACCACCATCATGGAGGCCGAACGTTTGTTTAAACAGGCACTAAAAGCTGGAGAGAGCTGCTATCGCCGCAGCCAACAGCTCCAACATCATGGTACACAGTACGAAGCCCAGCACAGTGAGTAGAGTCCATTCAGTATTGGTGCTGCTAATTATTAGTCATTGTTTTTTTGTGTGGCTGCAGCACATATCTAATCTGCAGCTTCATACAAATTCACACACTATATAGGTTCATCTTGCTCTCAATTACATTATAAGCAAATCAAATGATGTTAAGTGATTCGTATGTGTTGGATAATTAGTTTGTGTCTCCATCAGGAAGAGACACTAATGTGTTGGTGTATATAAAGAGGAGACTGGCCATGTGCTCCAGAAAACTTGGCCGGACACGAGAAGCAGTTAAAATGATGAGAGATGTAAGTACCCACCCTGCCAGCAGAACACACACACACACACACACACACCAGACAGGCTGCTTTTTGCTTCTGACGACATAAAAAGGCTTCAGTTTGATTGCCAGTGTCAGAATATCACACAAAGTCAACACTGATTCAGATTCACAAGGCTTTAACGTGACATTATACAGTAGCTGCATAGTGATGAGCCAAAGCTCTTGTGTGCTGACTGTGCCTGTGTCGCCCCCTGCCCGGTGTTACATGTAACAACAGTTGTGTGTTTTCCAGTTAATGAAGGAGTTCCCTCTCCTCAGTATGTTCAACATCCATGAGAACCTGCTGGAGTCGTTACTAGAGCTCCAGAACTACGCCGACGTCCAGGCCGTTCTGGCCAAGTATGACGGTGAGACACGCACACATACGTTATTTTTTCATTTTTGTTCACATAGAAACAAAGAATTTGTGATACACAACCACATCCAGTGGTTCTGGTATCGGTGCCTCCTGTCATTGTGAAGTGACAGTGATTGCAGTGACGCAGCAGTTGCTTTAAAGAGTAACTAAACACTAAATCCTTCTTCTTTCAGTTGAATGTGTGTGTTTGCATTACACTCGGTCACCTTTCTCAAGTAACGGCAATTTATACATACGCATAAACAGTTTTCAGATGGGCTTTTTACAACAGTGCATGTGCAGGACAAAAGGCTGCAGACACTGAAAGAAGCAGAGTGCAGTGGCTGGATGAAAGAAAAGATCATTACGTGTAAATAAGTTGCCTTCCTGCATTTTTAAAAATCAGATATACATTAACCAGGTTACTTAATTACATGTAAGTTTGCTCCCTCACTACCAGAGTAACCTGGTTTCTATGCATGTAAGTGAACTTTATTATAATCTTAACTGATTGTTGTTCTTGGATGTTTTTATGTAGAACTTTCATTTCCTTTGAACGCAATTTTTTTTTATCAGATTGTTGTTGTAACATAATATTTGATGTTCACTGTGTAAGGAAGTGTGAAACTTGCAATATTTATATCCAGTATCCAGAGCCTCCAAAGTTCATTAGTGCTGTTGAATTTTATGCTAAATTGCTTTAGTTTTTCTTTTAAAAGTTTAATGTTGTCGTACAGATTATGCATAGGAGTAAGAAGGGTATAAAGCCAGACTCCCGGAGGGTTATGGTGCTTCCAAAGATAAAATCACTTCAGTGCCTCATTATTCATCCATCGTATTGCTCTGGAGAATATGTCGGCGTTTGCATTGGTTGTTATGTTTACATCTGTGAAGCACACAGATAACACTTCGTTAGACAAAACCAAGCTCATTATTCTCATCGTCAAAGCCTTCTGGGCAACCACAGGTTTCTTAAACGCAGCACCCCTCCACCATCCAACTTTTAATACCTTCACTAAACACCCCCCTCCCCTCTCTCTGTGTCTCCTCCACAGATATTAGCTTACCCAAATCTGCAACAATATGCTACACAGCAGCCTTGCTCAAAGCCAGGGCGGTATCGGACAAGTGAGTATCGCTTTGTTCTTCAGTGCTCGCCCAGGGGCCCGGCGTTCCCTGCTACGCTATTGAAGAGTTTAAAATAGAGCTGATAGCAGCCCCGGGAGCTGTTCAGTGTGACTGAGAGAATAGGGCTGGTGTAGTAACAGTGGGTTAGCAGTAATTTGGCTCTCTAGAACAGAGCTGCCTTGGGGGTTGGTTTGTGTTGTGAGGTGCGAGTCTTGCTGGAGAACTACGGCTACCTAGAGGTGCAGGCTTTTTTTTATGACTGTAAAACATACTGTACAACATTCTTTTTATGCGATACATGTAGGTTGCAATTTTGGAAAAGTCCCTGTGCACCTCAAAGTCGTAGTGATCGCATAGAATTTAGACTCTTAATTTGAAAAGCAAACAAAGGATCCCACACGCTGTCCATCGCTTGTAGTCACCTTGACAGTTTCGATCCTCAGACATTCATCATTCTCTATCATATGACAAACCAAAGACATGCAGGCATGCTTGATAAAAGCTTTTAATTTCAGCACTTCTCAAGAAGAACTGATCTTCGTTTCAGCGAGGTGTGGGGTTACCGCTTTAAGCAACGTCTGTATGTGATGACCTCATGCGGAGCAGCTAGTTAGTGAGTTTAGATTTCAGCTCAGTCTTTATTCTGCACCGCAGGAGTCGCTTTTCAAAATCACTTTGATCACCCAGTGACGTGGAATCCCAAGAGAGACTGCTGATGTGCGTGTGTGTGTGCGTGTGCGCAGGTTTTCTCCAGAGGCAGCATCCAGGCGAGGGCTGAGCACAGCAGAGATGAACGCAGTAGAAGCCATCCACAGAGCGGTGGAGTTCAACCCTCACGTTCCCAAAGTGAGACTCAGAGAACCCCTACACACACACGCACTTCAGATTTCACATTAACTAAACAAATGATTGTTAATAATCAACAACAACGATTTTGATTTTTAAATAAAAAACTTAGCTCTGGATTGCTGAGTTTACAAAGCGGACTATACATAATAATAAATCAAACTTTATTTGTATAGCTAAACAAAATCCCCATTTGTGTCAAATTCAGATCGACCCCGCTCTTCATCACCTCTGCTCACTTTTCTTCCTCCTCCTCAGTATCTGCTGGAGATGAAGAGTCTGATTCTTCCTCCAGAACACATCCTGAAGAGAGGCGACAGCGAGGCCATCGCCTACGCCTTCTTCCACCTGCAGCACTGGAAAAGGGTGGAGGGGGCCCTCAACCTGCTGCACTGCACCTGGGAGGGCAGTGAGTACACACAACACACACAGACGCACACTCACTCGTGGCAGTTTGGTCCCAAGCTGAAATAATGTAAATTAACACCAACGCTCCATGTTTTTGTGTTTGTGTGTGCGCAGCATTCAGAATGATCCCATATCCTTTGGAGAAGGGACACCTGTTCTATCCCTACCCAATCTGCACAGAGACAGCTGACCGAGAGCTGCTACCCAGTAAGAGACGCCCTGATGCACACGCACAGCGTATATTTATATAGCACAAGGAAAGAGATCTGGTCTGCATCACAATGAAGATGCTGCAGTATAGAGTACTTGCTCCTCTTCCCACTTTGATTCCATGTTTAGTACGTGTGTTGGAGTATACTTTGATTATAAAAGTATTAAGGTGCATTTCTGAATGAGAAGCAGTGTAAAGCGCTTTGAGTACCAAAGGTAGAAAAGCGCTATATAAGTGCAGACCATTTACCATTTTCAAAAAGTAGTTGCAGCAGCATTATTCATTTGCTAACGTGCTGTTTTCTTCCTTTGTTCAAAAATAAAATGACGAGTTGTTGGTTTGCAGAAGAATTGACACAGTTTGTTGACAGCTGCGTCTGATTTGGGAGAAACGTGAGCAAGAGCAAAACCATCATTTGTTGTTTTAAAGTTTGTCCGGCACAGTGAGAACTGCAGTGATGAATTTCCTTCAATCCTGTGTGTGTGGTCAAATTTTAGTTTGACACACTGACGCACTGACACACGATGCTCACATCTTCAGAGAGCTGTTTGTGGAGGTGTTAAACAACTACATACATTTACTCCAATACTGTACTGAAGTACAGTATTGAGTTACTTAGTCAGAGGTGGGTAGTAACGAGTCACATTTACTCCGTTACATTTACTTAAGTTTAAAAAAAAAAAGAAATCCAGTTGCCAGGACTCAACTTCCAGATATCTTCACACGTAGTCTACGTGCTACGTGACGTAGCAGACAG
>JAUMHL010000027.1:23263512-23287046 GCA_032362345.1 Sandelia bainsii
AAAAACACATGAGAAATGTCACAGTTCAAACATACATATGTTACCTACTGTAGGTGTTTGATTGTTAGATTTGGAAAGTTGTGTTTCTTGTGCTTTAATTTGTTATTTTGTAAAGATGTTATTTATTTTTACTCATTTATTCTATTATTTGGAAATACTAGAATTTTCACATCATTTTATATTTTTGTCTGTCTGATTACATCATTTAAAAAATAATAAATCAGACATTACGATCAAACAGTTACTACTTGAGTAGTCTTTTCACAGAGTCTTTTTACTCTTGAGTAATTTTGTGGATGACTACTTTTTACTTCTACTTGAGTAATATTATTTTGAAGTAACACTACTCTTACTTGAGTACAATTTGTGGCTACTCTACCCACCTCTGCTTATAGTTTACTGGAACATTTGTTTTATCCTATTTTTACTCCCATATGATTGAGACTTTTACTCCACTACATTTGACAAGAGTTTGACTGTTTAAACTGCTGATAAATGACCAGAAAACTACATATTCCAATGCTTGTCTGTATTTTTTCTCTTAGAACCTAATTTTCTTCTCCAAAACATACTCATACATACGCATATAAAACAAAAAATATATATAAATGGTTCTAAAAGTAACCTGCAGGGAACAAAGAAATGTTGTGCTGTAAACTAACATTATGTTTGTGTGTGTCCCACGTGGAAGCAGTGTTTCACGAGGTGTCGGTCTACCCAAAGAAGGAGCTGCCCTTCTTCATCCTCTTCACGGCCGGCCTCTGCTCCTTCACCGCCATGCTGGCTCTGCTCACACACCAGTTTCCTGAACTCATGGGAGTGTTTGCTAAAGCTGTGAGTACACACACACACACACACACACACACACAGTCACTTGTTTCTCGTTGTTTGGAAAGTTTCAGGCAAAGAGAAAATGAGAATAGCTACTTTAGATAACTATGTGTTTTGCTGTGGATGCTCCGCAGTTCTACCCCCTGCTGGGTGGTGGTCTGACTCGCCAAAATGTTTAAACATCTAAGCTAACAGGCAGATTGTAGTGAAGTTTGCTCCACTGGGATGAACTTGTTTGATTTTCTCCACATTCAGGAGAACTATTTATTCTGAAGCCTTATGACCTCCTGGGAACACTAGCAGGGCTTCCTGTCCCTTAGAATAAAGATGAAATGTCAAGAATAAAGCTGAACTTTTGAGAATTCATCAAGGTGAAGTGTGCTGTTGTGCTGTAGCTCAACACATCTGACTATAGATTTATTAACATACATGAACCGCTGCCTTCAAAATGCTGCAGAGATTTAAATGATTGAGAAATTCATTCACAGGGCTTCAGACTTCAGACTTTACAGCCCAGTTTACATCTATCTAGTATTAACTATCATAAACTCTCTGTATTACGAGCTGTTCTCCTCGTGAACAGATGCAGTTTTCGGCACAAGCTCTTCAAAATCCTAATACTTATCACCACACTGTTCTAGAAAGAGAAATAATTTCCTTGTTATTGAAACTAATTCGAGTAAAGAATACAAGTTAAATTTCAACAGTTTGTCTACACAAAGCATCTGCACTAAAGCTGGTAGTTTGATTCATCCTCAAAATGGTGTTAGAACTTTATTTTCAACATTTTGTCTTGACTCTCGACATTCTGATTTTATCCTTGGCTTTTCGACTTTATTCTCGACTTTGACTTTATTAACAAAAAAATTAAATAAATTAAATAATTTGCTCCAGTAGAACCTGCTGTGATTGGTTAACTCTCCTTATTCAGGCTGCACAGTTATAATGAAAAAGCAAATTCAAGCTGTCTGCGTGTTCTCTCATGACAGTGTACATAAAATACGGAACAGTGACCAAACAATTGTCTGAAAGACGTCAAAGTCAGTAAAACTGTTCATCCACCAGCAGCAGTGGAGATGTCAGTACTGATTTTTTTTATGTGGGAGGGGGGGTGTCTCTACTTTTTGGCTCACAGGACAGACTCTCCCCCGGCTGCCCACACAGTTCAAACACACAGAACCACACACCTTTACTTTGATGTCCTCTTTGAAGCTGAAAGCGGAGATACGCAACAAGATGTGTGAAGCACACGTCAGCACCGTCACAGCTTCTCAGACGCACAGACTGCTGCCTGCCGGGCAGATACATGCAGGCGGAGAGAGCGGCTTTATCTGTCATCTGAGAAAGTGGGAACCTCCATATCGCCTCGCAAATCACTCCCCTCCACCTCCCCTTTGCTGGGTTTTGCAGTCTACTGTACATTTGCACCTTGTCTGTACTGAGAGGCGGGATGCAAATATAGATGGAAAGGACTGGAAAACAATGCAGTATTATTTAGTGTTGGTTCAATTTTAGATTTTTTTTCCTGGTTTCAGCTTTTCAGATGTGAAGATTTGCTGTTGTTCTCTTATATATCATTGCAAATTGAGGATGTCAACATTAACTCTGTTGTGAGGGATTTTACCCCCAAATAGTGAGTAGTAAGTGCATGTAAATGCAGTCATGGTGGATCCTGTGTCGATCCCTCAAAGCAGCGTGTTCACCTGCTCGCGTAAAGCTTTATCTAAAACCACCTTACACTTTGTGTCTGCAGTTCCTCAGTACGCTGTTTGCTCCTCTGAACTTCATCATGGAGAAGGTGGAGAGCATCCTGCCGTCCAGCCTCTGGCACCAGCTCACCCGCATCTGACCCCGACTGAACTGGAACCGGCAACAGGACCCAGGACCAGAATCAGGAGCCGACCACAAACCCCAGGACGCTGCATTGGACTGGACTGACACACCTTTGTGCCAAGATTAATGAGTTCAAACCAAACCGAACAGAAAAGGACAACGGGAGATGAAAAGAAAACAAAGGAATCCAGAATTGATTTTGACTTTATTTGTTTGCATTTTCTTTTGGGTTTTCAATCATTTAAAGCGGTTCTTTTGTTGTACAAAAAGAGGTGATCAATTGCCATCATTAAAAAAGTGAAAAGGCAAAAAATTACAATAAAGGACTTTTTGTGTATTGCTGCAAGCCGGCTTCTTCCCGCCATTTTGATTCACACAGTGTTAACGACAGAGTCTGAAAACAACTGACCTACTGGAGCTGGAGTAGTTTCAAATGTTCACCGGTAAGTTCTGTGTCTCACTCTACAGGCGCTGGAATGGAAGAAGACTTTTACCTCCAGGTACTTTTGCATTAAGTGATGCAGAGAGAAGCGTCTTTGTTTTCTGGATCTGGGAACACGAACATCACATCTCTGTGATTGGGTTTGCAGAGTTTGCAGTTCAGCTCTTTGGTTAAAGTTAATTGGCTCCATACGCTATACACCCGATTCTAATTTACACAACCACATATTTACATAAAGAAGCGTCAGGTTTAACTGTGTGATGCAAATTAGAAACAAGCCGTGTCTGCAGTTAAAGAAAAGAGAAACTTACTTCAATTTGGATGCAGTGTGTAAACTTAAATGAGACATTACCGTAAGTGCAGTTGTACATGTGCAACGTACAGATGTGTCAGTTATCTGTTACAGACGGGGCTTCTCTCAAAACACTGCAGACATTTTTACACACTAAAACAGGATTTGGACTTTGGATGAGACAGTGCAGCAGATTCTGATGGTCGCAGGTCGATGATCGCAGCTTTATCAAATGTAAGATTTAGATTTAAGGAGCTGGTTTGGAGGCTACAATTAACAATTTGTAAAGTTACCACTGAGTGTGTTTAGAGACAAATCTTAATAATGCTTTCTTGGCAATGGGACAAGCTAATTTGAAAATACAAGCTTGAGATGTTAGTTTGCTACACTGCCACAATCACAGTAATAAAACCAGATCCAGCTAATGCAGTCACCCTTCAGAGCCAGTTTCAGACCAACCTGCACCACCCACAGGCAAGGACGGTTACAGGTTTGTCACCGTGTGGCTGCTTTTACTATTTAGGTGACTTTGCTGTTGTTGAATAGAACAATTGGCTCTGGATATTTTTACAATTTTATAACGTTTCCACCACCTGAACAACGTGAAAATAATTAATATTGATATTTTTAGAGCACTATTGTGATTTATTAAGTGACTGAAGTTATTATTTTTTAACTGTATTATTCACTATGCTCTCGTTTCCTCATGGCGTTTTGATTTGCGTCTGTATGTAACGACAGTCCTTGTCTGTTTCTTAAACATTGTTTGTCCACTGTCACTCTGTTCCTCTGCCTCTACCTGCATAAATATGACCTAAGAGCCAATTTAACAAATTAAAACAATTAAACTTATTTTGATTGTTGAAAATTATCTAATCTTAAATCTTTGTTTATGGCAAAACTGTGTGAACTCGAGCCTTCAGGTGTGACCCCCCACATTTGCAGGTTTAGCAGCTCCTGCAGAAAAACAATCAAATCTTATGTGTGTGTGAGTGAAAAGTTTGTGATCCTCGAGGATCATTAATTAATTAGAGTAAGGTGTTTCAGTCAATGGGATACACACTACTAAAACCACAGGTTCATGTACTTTTGCCATACACCAATATTTAACATTAATTGGGTTCTTTTTATCCAGCTGTAGGACGTGAAAATCTGATCAGGTTTTAGGTCAAATTTATTTTACTGATATTGTGACAGTGACTCAACTAGAATTCAATGAACATGAGTTTGAAGGTTAGTATTAATTTTTGATAAAATAAGAACTATGAACAACAGTAATACAGAAAATGCTCAGCTACTAGTATTTAGCATTTATGAAAAGTACATTAGACTAATGGTTTAGCACAAACTTTAATGTAATTCTATGCAGCCACGCAGACACATTAAAAGTATTTAATGTGCTTATCAAACAATTAAAACAGCTGAAGATATTTTATATTATTACAACTGGGTTTTATATTCTCAGGCATTATTCTTTGAGCATCCACTTATCTGTGCCCTCAAGAGAAGTTACAGTTGTTAGCAAATGCATTAATAAACTCCAACATCTGCTTACCACTACACTGTAGTGTGTTATAAACCATTTATTAAATGCTTATAAATGCTAATCATAAAGTAGAGCGTTGTCTCTGATTCTGCAGACATTAACTAGAATACTTAAACCTGTAATACTAATGTGTCTGTAACTACACTCACTGAGTCACAACAGAAAGCAAAGACATGACAAAAACTAATTTGTGTGTTTTGAAGAATTTAAATTGAACCGTACAGTAAAGCTGAAAACAAGCTTTGAAGCTCACTAAACGTTTCTACACCGGTTTTGCAGCGATGTCTCAGATGTGAACACACCACTCAAGAAATTTAAGGTGCCAGTGGAAAATGACGCTTCACTGACAGAGTTTAAGTCCTGTTTGCTTTAGCTGAAAGACTGAGGGGATCTGTGGTAAAGATGTGTTGGTTCAGAAACGAGGGCTCAGCACCAGGTTTGGAGGCAGTTGTCACTTACAGCCTGACAGACCACCCAGCAGAAAAGCAGCAGCAGAACTGTGATCCAGTGCGACTGCTGGTTTAACATCAGCACCGTGCAGTGAGGGCGCGGTCACGTCTGGTTCTTACAGGTGTGCACGTCCACCTGCTGGTGGCAGTCGCGGCAGTGCACGGCGCAGCACCAGTGGAACTTGCACTCGCACTTGGTGGTTTGGCTGACCCGCGACGTGTCGTAACCCCGACCGCAGCACATCACCTCACAGCTGTCCACGCCGCGGGACGTCCGGTTACACACCCGTCCTCCGGTCCCCAACGACCCTGAAGACAGAGAAGATCAGTGAAGTTCATGTTTTTTGTCTCTTTATGTTTTAGACTTTTTCCTCCATCATGTGACATCATTTAATACAGGGCTCGTGTTGTTCTAGCATCAAACATCTTTGGTTCGAATAGGGACCAATATAAAAAATACAGGAGATCCAGGGGATCTTCCACTAATGACCTTAAAATTACTTGTCCTCGTGTCAAAGATGAATTTAATTATCTTCTTTTTCTCTATGCTGTAAAACCAATTAGCATTTTGAAATGCTGAACGGTAAAACCAAGAAAATCTTTCTGGTGCCACAGCAGGGATAAATACAGGCTAATTTGAGCTTCATAATTTAAGCCCCTATCTAAACTCCTCAGTGGGGCGGCAGTGATGCAGTTGGTAGAGTGGTTGCCCCTCAACTCTAGGGTCGGTGACCCGATCCCTCCCAGCCATATGTCGAGGTGTCCCTGGACAAGACCCTGAACAACCAAAATGTCCACAAAAGCACCGTAAGTGAGGTTGTATAAGCAAGTGCACTCCGAGTGCTGGTCCCGGGCCTGGCACGAAATTGGAAAGGGTTGCAGCAGGAACAGCATCTAGCATAAGAACCTGACAAATCTGTGTGTGGACCATGCTCCACTGTATTTTGGAATTTTCCTAAAAACTGTTTATCAGGTAGTTCTCTCACTGATGGGGTCAAAAACCAACAAAATGTAAGAGAACAAACATCTTATAATGCAAATTTAAAGCCCCCACAGTCCAGTCTAAACTTTGATATGCTTAACATTTTACTTCATTTTACTACAGAAGAATTTTAACTGTACAGACATTTATTCACTAAATGTAAAACCACACTAACCTGACAATTATTCCTGCCTAAAAACAGTGAGAGCAATGCTGGAAAACCACTCGGGATTTAAGATGTCTTAAAGGAATATTCCACTGGAAAGTTCCCCTTAAAAGTGGAATGTGACCGGATCAGATTATGAGCCACAGTTTGGCCAATCAGGAGTTTTATGAGGTTATCGGAAGCTAATTGGAGACAGTATAATGCTGGCAGCCCACTGAAGATGAGACAGAGGAGAGCAGGGTAAGATGATGAACGCTAAGATGACAGAGAGATGAGAGATTGATGACAGAAGCCATCAGGCCGCGCTCTCGCTCTTCATCGGCTGTTCATTTTACAGGAGACATCCATCGTTTACACACACACACCTTTCTCCTCACACAGGCCTCACTGATACTGTACAAACTCACTTCGTCTTGCTTCAGCTCACCCACCCTCTTTACCTCAACAAAAATGACTTCACTTCAGTTGACAGTGAAAGTACGGAAGCCTGTAATGGGCATAACTGTGGTCATTTTTATGCCTTCATGCGATTATATCGGAATTATGTCCACATAGGCTTAAAAGATAAATCATCCAAGTAAAGGAATAAACAGTAATCATACACAGAAACTGCACAATTCTAATGTGATCATAACGTTGAGTAGTTCTAATCTAATGACGACTGACTGCTGACACGTCGTTCACACGCGGCGTTCAGGGACTTTTTTTTTTTCTTTTTTTGTGAGAAGCCAGCAGAGTGTGTTGTGAATCTCTTGCTTCTTGATTATTATCACATCAGAGCTTCTCATGTCCTTGTGAGACGACAGTTTGGGTTATAATGTTCAGATCACCAGACAGTTCATCTTTGATCACAAGAAAACAAAAACATGCTGTGTTGAATTAAAAGACAAAATAATTTTATAATTAAGTCAAACACCAACCTGACCTGAGCTTTTTAACCCATCAGCACAACTTTGACCTGGAGGATTCAGCAAAGACGATGCTGGAGCGGCTCCAAGACAAACACAGTCCCAAAGTGGATCTAAGACTTTTTTTTTTATGAATTATGAGTTACTGACAGTAGGCTGATACGTACCAATGGTCATTTTACCAATTTAAAATGACAAATTAAGAGGGCTGAATATTTTTCTGAAGCGACTGTAGGTCACCCGATGACAACTTCCTGAGTAAAACTGTGAGACATGGCTGAAAAAAAGAACGAAGCTGCAATTTCACTACAAAAAGCAACTTGATCTTTTGCCCATTTGAAAATAAAGCTTTAAATCTTCAAATGAACTATTCTATATAATATTTTGTATATATAACAATAAGAGAGGCTCAAATGTAAGTAAAAATTCTACAACTAGAGGGTTCAACCAAGCTCAACTACAGTAGCAAATGAAATTAATATCTACACGTCAGATAATGAATAAGCACATTTATTTTATTTTTATCCTGTTTGAAATCAGAAAACTCAAAAATCATTTATCGAGACAAATTACACATTAATTGGTTCCTTTTTTTCTCTCTTTGGCACAATTTGCATTTTTTCTATGTTTTATATCAGTAGAAACTGACAGAAACTGACTGTGTTTGGGTTTTGAACTGTTGATCAGACAAAAAGATGTTTGAAGAAGACATGTTAAACAATGAATCAAAAAGTTAATGAGAGTGACAATGAAAAAAGCTGAAAGTGTGCAGTTTTGTTATGGTGTTGAAGGTGAACTTGAATAAACCTGCAGTGTGTAAACGTCTGAGCTGTGGTGCAGATGTTCAGCCAGCAGAGGACTGTGGCTGCACTGTGCAGGTGTGACTGACTGTTACTGTCTGACTGTGACGCTCAAGTGTTACTGAAGGAGTACGGCTGTGCGTTTGTGTGTGTTCGGCCAAGTTCTGCTTTATAAATAAAGGTTTCCAAAAAAAAAGGAAGAAAAAAAAAAAATGACCCGGCTTCAAGTACCATCTCGAACATTGTTCTGGAATTTGCTCATGTTTACATTCTGTTTCACTCGGTGTGTACACTGCTTCTGCTCCGTTCCCCCACCTGGTAATATGTCTGGGCATGACCCGGAGCTCCGTCCCTCTCTGGCAGCGCGCCCGCCTGTCATCCGCGGTATGCTGCACTGCTAGGGGTGACATCACGGCCAGAGTCTCCCTCACAGCCCCCTCGCTCTCCGCGTCTGCTTATTGAATTAAGATGAGGGGGCGCCGAGAGATGAGTTTAGCACCTGAGCCTTGCTGGGGCCAAGGGAAATTGATTTCACACTTTAAGGAGGCGCAGAGGGGCCGTCTCAGTATCTCTGTGGCTCTCAGACTGTGTGCCTGTGTGTGTGTCCCTCTGTCTGAAAGAATGGATTCGGTCTGTGTTCCCAGGATGATTGAGGGTGAGCTTGCATGTCTCCGAGAGGGTTTTCAGTGTGTGTGATGAGACAGTGAATAACTCATGGTATGCATTTCAAGAATGATCGCACTAAATGTGTGCGTGAGTGTGTGTCTAAAACAGAGAAAAGTTGATTCAATGCACAGTGCACGTCATGACTGACAGTGAGTTTACATGCCTGGCTGTGTGCCTGAGGACTTGGTCTTTGGAGAGTGAGTGAGTTAAGTTCTCATGAGTGTTACCTCACTGTGCTTACATATACACAGCCCATAAAGGCTTCATGTCTGTTGTGAGGACTTTACTTGTTCCCAAAGGGGGCCATGAGATCTCCAGAGGTGCATCAGGAGGTTACTGGGAAAAGTATTTCTGTAGCATTAAAGGGCTCCAGGTGATCATAGTCACACTATGAGTAGATGCAGCTAATTACGGTTTCCTTTGTTAGATTAAATTGTAGTTTGGCTTTTAAAATGTAATTTCTTAAAGCAAAAGTTTCGACAACGACAGAAAAGCATCAAACAGTCATAAATAGTCATTTTTAATGAAAAGTGTTCGACAAAGATCAAGAATTAAACTCTATGGTTCAACACTAGAGCAAACTCTCGTAGTTTTTTATCTCCAAACATTAAACAGTCTCACAATCTCAATGAAACAGATGCTTCTGTGCAGGATTAACAAGGTCATAAAACTCTCTTAGCACCCCGATCGATTGTGACGGTGCCTGATAACCGCGCACAGACAAACATCATCCAATGTTTCGCTCGACTGTTAAGAGTCCTTAAGTGCAACATTTATCCCATGTGCAAACATTTGTGATGGAAACACAAGTAAGCAAAGTCCAAGTGTTGCCTGAAATGACCTTAAAAATGTCAACACAGTGGTTTTAAGGATTCAGGATCAGAGAATCATCGCTGGTGTTGTACTGTGTGTGGGTGGAGTAATCTTTCAATCACGGTTGCCAATCTTGTGAATCAATTCATTACACCACTGGATTATTTCACCTTTTCCCTGCTAAAGTGCTTTGAGTAGCCCTGCCTCATTTTGCACAAATCATTGCATCCACTGGGCTGCATCTCAGACACAATGGGAACTTTATAGTCTGGCTGCTCTTAATCAGCCAGCATACACTGGAGGCCCTCACTCTACAATGTCAGAAAATAAGGCTGCACCATGCCAACATGTTCGTCATCAAACTCATAGGAAACAAATTGTAACTAATACCAAACAGATATAAGTAGACTGCTTCTTCCCTAAATCCTTAATTCCCCTAGAGATATCTCAACATCACTGATAAATGATGTGTTTACTTCCTTACCCATGGTACCACTTGAATTTCCCAAAACACCCCTATTTGTTTTAGGGTGGGCCATGATTGGTTACTGATGCAATGTGACAAAGAGGTAAAACAAATGGGGACTGCACATAAATACATATTATTGACATATATGTTACGTGCCTGGAAATGCTCTGATGGTGAGCTGTTCACATGTGCAGGAATCCAGGGGAAAAAGAAAGAAGACTATAACACAAAACACAGGTTAAGATGCTCCAGTGAACTGTTCGTGTGTTTTGTTGTGTGATCCAACCTGCCCCTGAAATATGCCTCCTTTTTTTGCGGGCTAATCGTGCCCTTAGGCTTGTGTGTGTGTGCGCACGCTTCCAGTGGTGATTTATAGTGATCTGTGGCGTTCTAAGGTTTCAGCCTACAGAAGTGTGTAATGGCTCTTAAACTGGTTGACATCTGATCGCCACGGATCATCTGCTGCCTGACAGGCATCCACCTCCTCGGTAACACACGCACATACAAACATATTCCTTCTCGCACTCACTGTCCTGTTCCAAGCTTCACATACGGACGAAGTTGAAAGTGTTCCTATGCTTCCGTTTAATTAAAAACACACACAAAAAGTTAACTCTTAAACAACTTAAAACTAATAAAAAGTGCTTTTAGATGTGTGTTTTGGGTCAATATCCTGTTGGAGGAGCAATGACCTGTGACTTTAAGAAAGCTTTTGGACACTGGCCAATATGTTTCTCTCTAGATAAACACAGGTTTCACAGTAGGTACAGTGTTCTTTCCTTTGAAAGCTCATCTGTGAACATATGTAACTTCCCAAAATGCTCTTATTTTGTTTCATCTGTCCAAACGACATTCTTCCAGGAGCACTGTGGTTTATTAAGTGTCGCTTGGGGCAGCTGTGCCTCAAGAAGTAGAATGTGTCGTCCACTAACTGCAGGGAGTTTTGCTTCAGTAAGGTGTTCGGATACCAAAACTTTCAGCCACATCTGTATCTAAACACAGATTTCACACACTCACTATATTCATTTCTATAACTGTCAGTCTGTCCTAACAGCGCTACGTAGGCACCAAAATGTGATGTAAAGTCATACTGTAGTCTCATATCCTACTCAGTAATGCAGTTTTTAGTGGCATGATGAAAACCACCGTGCAAACGAATTCTGAAGCAGAGTTTGTCCAAACATGTCAGTCAGCTGAAAATCCCTAAAGAATTAAGTTCAGAAATCACAGTCTGATGCATTTCTATTCATTCCTGTACTACAAATTTAAATCTCTCGCACACTGTAATGATTCTGAGCTGCAGAATCAGCTAAATATCTACTTTCTTATCACAAGATATTTGCAGGACACCAAAAAAAGCAACTCTTGCAAGGACACTGTCAATACGGGTTGAATCCACTGCCATCATAGTGGTTTAGAGAAATCTGACTATAGTGCACTTCTTCACTTCCCAGCACACATACTGGAGATCTGACACGATGCCATTCATTTTGAACTGAATCTTTAAAAACATGCAGGTACCCTTAAAAAAATGACTGAAACACATCTGAACTCAGAGAATAATGTCATTTGACCTCAGGAGGAACAAAACCACAGCAAAATGACTCAACGCTTCAAAGTCTCAGGACTTTACCCAGCAAACAAAAGCTTTGCAGTGTATCAGATTTACATGTGCAGTAATGGTGGTACATTTAAATGAACTATTTAAAGTTAAGACTGGCTGTTTACCTGACTCATAGTCCCGTATGCAGTAGTCTGGTGAGTCCTCAAAGTACACCAGGTCGTTCTTGCTGGGTCGTTTGAAGTGTGCGTGCGCGGCAGTAAACCCGGTGCCGTACTGGTTAACGACAACCTGCACAGCACCATTGTACCTCTTACGAAGGTGGTCTCCGGTGCGTCGGAAGTCGGCCAGGGCCAACCAGCAGGTCCGGACACTGCACGACCCGCTGACACCGTGACATTTGCACTCCAGAGTCATGAAGCGCTTCACTGCCTGGACAAAAAAAACGGAAGCGGTTTAAGAAGTCGCACATTTGCAGCAATACAGTTATTATACTGTAGTAATGATGAACTGAAATATTAAATTGTTCAAGTGAGATAACCGTCATCTATACTGACTATACGCCATGAACCATCAAAATTATCATGATTTTCAATCATTTTCAAAGTTGCTTGCATTATTTCAAAACCAAACTTAAGTGTTTCTTTGGAGAAATACAACATCCAAAGGATTATTTTCTACCTAGTTATTCTCTTAATCAGTTTCTACAGGTCACTCCCTCCTTACCTTCCTGCCAGCTTGGTTGTTGTGCAGGTTCATGAGTGCCCGGGCATCCCTCTCCTTCCTCTCCTTGGCATCCACGAAGGACTGGCTGAAGCGCATGGCGTGCTCCACATGGTCACTGCAGCCGCCCCAGTCAAAAGAGCCCTTGGCGTCCTGCGATGAGCCCTTCTTAGTTGGATCGCAGGAGCAAGAGTCCAGCTCGCCTTGGCTGCAGGCTCGCGCCAGAGTGTAAACCACACCGGCCGAAGAGATGGCGTAGACAAAGGCCACCTCGCGGCTGCCTGTAGGGAGATGATGCAATAAATTACATTTAGAAAACAAGTAAACACAAACCAGAACCAAAGAAGAACCTGGTTGGCTCGAATTATCCCCCAGAAAAATAGTAATGACATACATATTTTCAGTTTTCCTTTCAATGCTATTATTTTCGCTGAAGCCAAAAGCTTTCAAAGCAGATTAATAATTAGATGTTCAGCAAAGTCACGAATAATTTCAAGTGAATTTCCAAGTCAGTCTTCAGTCTGACTCGACTCGACTCTACAAACTTTGTCATTCTGAAACATCGCTTGTTAGGAAGTGTTGATTTGTTTCAAATAAAAGACAACTTGTCATGGATGTGAATGTTGAATGTGTGTAAATGGTGTTTAGACTCAAAGAAGTGGCTTAAGCCTGAATGACCTGAGCACTATTACAACTTAATTATAAGAAAATGTTATTGTTCATTAAAGTTCAGTTTATCCTGGGGCTGTATTAAGTAAATCAAACATAAAACTCTCCTATTTTACTTCCTTACTTTACCATTGATCATGAATCTTGCAGATACCTGACACAGACGGGCTCACGGCAGAAATGAACCGTGACAAACTGAAATCTCCTTCAAATATTTGGCCGCCGCCGCCGCTGCTGCCTGCATAACCTGCGTTTGTTGTTGTCTGCTAGAAGCTTTTATTTTATGTCACAGCTCTTTTATTTCAACGCTTCACGTACGTCCAAGATGGATAAACAGCTAACGTTTACCAGCAATGCCCTGACAGAGAGGCCTTATCTCCCTCCACATGTAACTGATGAGAGTTAAGAGCAGGATCAAAGGCTGAGACAGGGAAACGGCAGCAACAGTGTGTGTGTCTGTGTGTGTGTCTGCTACAAAATTATGACATGTGAAGACACATACACAGTAACAACAATGTAATAAGTAGATTTTCAATATGTTAGGACCTTCTACTAAAGACCAATAATTGGTTTTAAACATAAAATGTCAACAGTAAAAACACAAAAGGTGTCATTCAAAATTAAATCTATCATCAAATCTTTCTGAATGTGACACAAACATCACAACTGAAAACAACGACACATGTTCTTATCAGGCAGAAAAAAACCCATTTAATCTACATTTTAAGTCCCAACTGACACTGGGTGATTAAAATGACACATTTTATTATTATTTGCTATATACATAAATATGCTAGAATTCGGTCAACACCACTGTAAAGGGCAGTATTTTGTTGGTAAAGATGCAAAAACGACACTAGCTGTCATTAAGTATCACGTCTCTATCATTATAATAATTGTGATTTCTGTTACAGTGGACTACTACTACTATTACTGGTATCATGGAAAACAAAATATGTAATATATATATATATATATATATATATATATAAAACATGTAAAAATATGTGTGGTGTGTGTTAATGAGGAAACACGACAACAGAGAAGGAAAACTCCAGCATAACTGTTTTAAATTAGCCTGCTCATATAAAACAATAAGGAGCTTCTGACGGGGCCTCACTGTGCCGTGATAAAGTGTGTGACACGGCTGGGGCCCAGGTGGGGGGTCCAAATACCACACGGCCGATTAGAGGCCCCGACATGAAACAGACTAAGCCAAAGGATCTGCCTCACAGGTTAAATATCGGGGCATGGGAGAGAAACATCAGGTCACTGTGTCCTGATGATCCAGTGGCAATAAAAAAATTAAAAAATCTGACTTGTTACAACAAGAGACGCACAGCGACATGACTAATTTGACAACACTTCTGCACAAACTTCACATCTGTCACAGGCAGTAACACGCTGCTTATTGCTACTCATTACTCATTTTGATCCCTAACGCCACTAATCGTACTTTAGCGCCTGGGAGGAGTCATTCGTCACATTCTTCATAACATTTATTTTCCTCTGCACCTCCCCATAAATCAGTGGCGGCATCTTCTCTAGTCGTCTGCCAAAACCCATCAATAAATCAAGTGTCTTCTCCCGTCAGTCACCGGAGAGGATAAACAGCGCTAATGATCTGATGAGGATCTACAGAGTGGTGGGATTACTTTCATTTGGATCAGCACTTCAGAAACGAGTAATTATCGAACTGAAGACAGTAGCTGAAGTGGCTCTAATGTAGTCATTAACATCATAAAACCATAAAATGATAAAACTGAATCAAACTGTTTAAATTAGTTGTTGAGAACATTGATGCTAAAATAATAAACTTTATAAGCCTACAACTAATTATTTACATTACTGAACAATCTGTGGATTATGTTTAAGTTAACTGATTAATGGTTTCATTTCTAAATAGTCAGAAATTAGTAAAAAATAAATATCATCACAGTTATTGCTCGTTTTGGCCAGTCAATAGCCTAAAACTGAAAAATATTCAATGTAGCTGCCAAACTCAGAAGCACAAAGTCACAAAGTGGTGAACAATGTGTTAGAGAAACCAGACGGCTGCACCAACGTGATAAATGTACAATTGTAAAGTGAGATGAGGCGTGGAATGTGATCTAACCCTCTTAAAGAAAAATATATCTGCTCTTTCCCAGAAACCCTCCGCGTCACAGTAAACCTACACAACAATTTAATTTAAACACAGGTATCAGTTTAGATTCATCAGCATTAAGTTGATATGTTTGTCACTGCAAACAGATTAGTGCGCTGTAACACACATGATCACGCAAGATTCATTTCCAAAGATGCCAGCAGCAAACGATGACCTAGAAACACAAACACTGCAGCAGGAAATTTAGTCACCAACTTTCTATTCTCAGTTATAAAGATTTTAAGGCACCTGACAGCTCCTGAACTCCTCACATCACAAATACTTTATACACCTCTTCTATATACCTCATCCCTGTATCAAGTATCATTTACTGCAGTGGTCAACAATGTGGACACATGTAATTATTTCAGTACTATAGTAATATAATATATATAATATACTCAAAATAAAATGTTTAAATGAATCAGTCACATGATGCCGAGTCAAATAATTAGATGGTGGTTTGATTTTAAATTATAGGTTCAGAATTGATCAAATCTAACTAACCAATAATTCAGAGAACAGTGAACCATGGTATCTAAATATAATCAATATGAGAATTATCTGACACAACTGACAGAACTCTGGTGATTTGGTGATGAAAGACAGCATATTTACTATTTCCAGAAAGATTACTGAGCTTAGATTTTTAGCTTAAAGTAAGGTGAGCGTCCCCTCCTGGCTCTACCCCAGCACTACCCCTGCACTCACTGCGTAGCAGCAGGCGTCCGAACAGATTGTGGTCCCTGGCCGTGGTGTAGCAATTCCATCGGTGGTTGCGGAACTGGTGCTGGCACTCCGAGATCCAGTCCTTCATTCCTGCTCCAATGGCCTTCATCACTTTGGGGTGCTGGCGGCAGAGCTGGCGCTGCTTGTTCACCAGACCAGGGATGTTGTCACACATCACCTGGGAGCCCAGGGTGCCCATGTACCTGCAGAATGGACAAGCAGACAGAGAAGAAGCTTCACACCTGTAAACATGTGAGGATTTTTTTTTTTTATTATTTATGAATAAAGGAAGGGGAAAAAAAATATAAATTGAAAAAAAAAGAAGGGTGAATTAAAAAAAAAAAAGAAGTCATGTGCCTGGACTAAATTATTTCAAAGACAGACGTTACAGTGAAACTTTGAATTAAATAACTACAATATACATGAACTTCCTGGTAGCTGCAGAATCTAAGAAATGTTCTGCAAATATAAAAAATGCGAAACTATAATTAAAGCAGGAACTTGTGTTGAAATCTCTCCTAACAAGTCCACACTCCCATGTACCTGCAGAGGAAGGTGATGAAAGACTGGCAGGGAATTTGAACACTTGCAGGCTTCAGGGATTTTCTTAAAGATTAACAAGAACAGTGCAGCAACAAAGAGCATCTCAGTATCACAGGCAGTGTGGAGTTTGGAAAGAGAATCTTAGAAAAATATTCATTAAAAGAGTGGAGAGAAAGACAGCAAATAAAAAAGAAATTCAATCATATCATGTGACTTTACTCTGGAAACGAATTTATCCAAATATTTAATCTTCAGCAAGCTGCAGAAATACAGTTATGAAAGCGATGAACGGAGCTGTCTGACTCATCTATATGTGCAATTAACACAAAGGAAAAAGTAGTTAGGAGTTCAGTGCAGAGTAAACTAAGGGAGGGTAATACTTAAAATAATTTCACACAAACCGTGTGCACCACTTTAATGTTAGGCGATTAAACCCCAAATAGTGCTGGCGCGCACTATGTGCGCTAAACGAGCCAGTTTAATTGAGTGCATGCGCGTTTTCAATTGCATTTAATAAAAATGTGAATAAAAATGTGCATCACTTACCACCAGGAAGCGTCGACCTCGGCCGTCAGCCAGCAGATTACCACACATAAATAAAAACATATTCCACTTGGCACCAAGTTCATATTAACCAAGCTTCCGTCCTCTATGGATCTGGATGGAGCATTTCCACGGATGAGAGAAAAACAGAAGGCATTAGAGAAATTAAGATTTGTTGAATATGCAAATCAAGCTTGGATTAAAAATATATCACCACGAGACAGACGATGGCCGCAGCTCTGCGCGTAAAAGCCATGAGTGGCTCGGGTTCCGCACAGTGGCAAAGTGCTTATGAGGAAGAGGTGAAGAACGTCTGTCTGTTAAATCAGCAGAGTTTTTCAGTGGAGATAAGCAGATGATGTGCTATCAGGTTTAAATTGCTTTACACAAGGGGTGGGCAGAGTCCCGCCTCAGGAATGAGATGTCTCAGAGTATCTGTTCAGGCTGGTTTGACACCAAGACAGACTTGGAACGCGTCCAGACTGTAGCTTCGCCGCTCGGAGATGTGGTCCAAGCTGATGGGCTCTTCACTCAAACTGCACCGACGCGCTCAAGGAAAGGGACCGACTGTAGGAGGACTCGTCCTGTAGTCAGCCAATACTAGGCACCAGAAGAATCCCCCCAAAACACCGCTTAGATTCAAATTCAAATTCAGGGGACATATAAGAGCAGAAAATAATGAACCTGAGTCGCCAAACCAGTGTTTCCATGTTTGCGCACATGTATTTAAACAGAATACCTATTTTCAGGAGTGTCATGTGAGAGGTATTTTATTAACGATGAACGAAACCAAACAACAACCACATGATTGAAGGACCTTCCTCTGTAGTCTTATTAACTCCATAGGAATTTATTTTTATATATTCTGCAATTATTCTGTAAATTACCGCCACAGACTTTCACTAAAATTGATTTATTTAGTGCGAGCCCCGTGGCTATACCCCACTGACGCACAGGTGCCAAAGACTGGGATTATACCACAGCCTTATACAAACCATCACTCAGTTTAATAACTCGGGAATGAGAAAAAAAAAAAAGAAGAAAAGAAATATTCAGACTCTCCCAAAGCAGCACCTAAAGGTGATGTGATTGTGATTTCAATTGGATTATCTATCACAGGCTTTTTGAAGTCTCTTGGGGAATCTGTACCACTGTCACACGGCATTTCCTCCAACTTTGATCTGGCCGGGGTGTATCTGGAGGTCCAAAGCAGACCCTCACCAGATGAGATTAATGGGCAAATTGGATTTTTCCTCATGATCCCCGTGGAAGAAAACCATAAAACAACAGGGAGATTTAGAGCACTCTCTGCAGCTCTTCTCAGACCACTGAACACGGCTTTGTTTCTGCTGCAGCACAGGTTGTAGTGTCTGTAATAGAATTTGTTCACTGTTCTAACTGTGGGCCACATCAGGGCTGGTCACTGTATTTCACCACGTTTTATGAAGTGTTTTTTTTTTTTTTTTAAACAATCATAAAAAACAACACTCCGATAAGAACAAGCAAGTTAAAGATTTCTGGAATTATTTTTCTTTCCTAAATTATGGTGAGAAGCTCGATTTTATTCTTACCTTAACACAAAGACTGAAAGAAGGAAATAGCTTGTACTACTCTCTCTTTAAATTCTCTCCATTAAAAAAAAATCACCTATTAACCAACATCTAAACCTCACTGTCAGGTTGTATCTCATTTAATTTATACCTCTATTGAAACATGAAGACTTCTAAAAATGAATACAAATATCTGTCAAACATCGACATAGTGAAACAAATTTTAATCTTAAAATGACTGGACCAGAACATGCTCCTTAAGTGAAACTTTAATTAAATGCTTAAAATATAAATTAAAGTATTAAGAAACAAACTCAATAAGTTTGAACACATGACAGAACAAAACAGAGCAACAACACTGCCATAAAACAACTGAAAAGACCTCTCAAAGGCCAACATATCACCTATTTTCAAACTAAATATGCAGAGATTTAGCAAAGATTCCTGTTCATCTGCAGGTAAAACTTGCCACTGGCAGCTTTGTGGAGGAATAAGAGGAAGGAGGCTCCGAGTGCGCTCAGTGCGACTGTCTTTAGACACCGGACCCTCCAGCTGGTGTGGGATTCAGGTTGCGGTAGCTGACAGCAATCTCCAGCTTCGTCCATCTGAGGTAAGAGGAGGACGAAAGATTCACACAGGAAACACACACACACACAGGCAAATATGAACTTGAAAACACACACAGCAAATCCTGCGGTTTGAGCAACGTGACCTCATGCAGGAAGCAGAAGAGTTGCAGGTCATTTAAACCTAATCCCGTCTGGATTATGACAGTTTACTGGTCAGACAGTTTGAGGTCAATCAAAGCCTGACTGGATGGGAAATATTGGCTCAGTTACCGCTGGGTGGGAATCAAATAGAGAGCAGCTAACTTTGAGGGTGGGGACATGTCAGGTCTGATTGCACAAGCCCGCCATGACTCACAAACCTGAGTCACCAAAACGTCCAGTGCCAAATCCTCAAGGATCCACCAGCCAAAGTGGAAAGTCAGGTCTCGGTCATGGTGAAGTCATGGAGGAACAATGCTGTTCCTGAAAACTCTCAAGTCAGAGGTTGACACAGTGTCACACTGAATCCCTGTCATGTGAGAAAACGGCAACATACAAAGAGTTCAGCTTCAGTTTTCTTCCGGTAAATAAGACTTGGGAACTCGTAGTTTGGCAGTGAACCTAGGCTACTGTAACTTCCTAAATACCAACATCATCAAGAGGGAAAGGCTTCTAGCAAGTGCTGGGAAGATGATATTCCCACATAATATAGATGCAGCATTGATGCCAAATCTAAACATACAGATTTGTGAACAGGGAATGTTTTGCCTGTTAATTTTTGCATTATTGTTATTGTGTTTTGTTCTCAGATCTGCTATCACTCTGGTTTGTGCCTCTTTTCCGTAGAAATATTGGTCAAGGCTCCTCGGTCCGGTCAGAACCACTTGTGGTTTTAAGAGGAACAATGATATTAAGAGTCTCCTAAACAACTAAGTGACCACAACATCTTTACAGATAGTTGAGAAGTACGTTGAGTCGTACCGGTGCTGAATTTTCCAACCTGTGCTCCATTTTGGATTAATAACTTCACACCCACTTACATATGTCAGTCATAGTTTCAATCACATTTTTAAAGCCAATATGAATCATATCAGGTCTTGTGGGGAAATCTGGCTGTAGGGTTAATCTGTTCGAGATGTATCCAGTGTGTTTGTTGACAAGAAATCTCTACAGAGCACCACTACGTTGACATTTACGTATCATGCAGACATGAAGCAGCTACTTGGTCCATATACACGTAGTGCAGAGTGGTTTTCAGTCAGAGTTTGTTTGCTGAAAGAAACGTCCTTGTCCTGCAGGAAACAGGTTTTTGATGCAAGCGCTGAGATTGAATCACACAGAGGGTGCTGAGCTGGTGATAATTCCCATCACTACTACCTTTTTATTACACAAAGTCCGCAGATTTAATATTAATCTATGTTAATACAGCAGTGATCTCCTAAGAATGTGTTTCTTTTGGCAAAGCAGTTTACACATTCATATTCATTGTGAAAATTAACTACACACCTGCTCTCCCATTTGGTTTTATATTCTACTTTACTAGGTATCACACATTTATCAACTTCAACACTAGATGGCAGCGACCATCACTATTTCTATTAAAGGTTATACGGCTATGATGTTACTATCAGTTTTTTTTCTTTAGGTTATTGCAAGTGAGAATAAATGTGTTTTGAAAGCAGTGCCAGAATCCACCAGTCTGTCACAGTTTGTGTGCTGAGCCCCATGTGTGCGTATTTCAAGAGTGTGTGTGTGTGTTTCCAGACACAAGATTCCACAGATAAGGTTAGATGTTGTGTGTGTATACGGCCCTTCTTCCCGGGCTAGGAGCCAGTGGGTCCAAATGGGCTCTGTTGGCTGTCGGATTCCTGTCTGACACAACCTAGGAACCCACCCCCGCCCCAACCAACGATATCAACACACACGCACACAAATATCTACCTACACTCTAAACACACCTCTATCTGCTACTAAACCACCTCCCCATACCCCTACCTCTACCCATCCTCTTTCTCTCCTCTTAAACTCTCTCACCCTGCCAACCTGCGTTGTGTCCTCGCTTCCCTCTACCCCCACCCTCCACTTTCCATCAGCCCCCTCATCCCTCCGCCTCATCGTCTGTGTGCTGACAGGTCGATGTCACAGCGGTGCTGACTTATGGGCTGTGAGGATTCTGCCCTGTCAGGAACGACTCTCACCTCTTGGAATACAAATGCAAACACACACACAAAGTCAGGTGCACACATGCAAGCACTCCCGCACATACCTGTTGGAGCTCGTCAGAATTCATATACGCCAACTTCTAACACATACAGTACGTACTGTTCACGCTGCTTTAAACTCTTAGTAGGAAAAGTGACAGTACGGTGGACAACAGTGTAGTGAAGGAGTTGAGATTCACCTGCATGAAGTATGAACAGACTCAGTCTCAGTGTCAAGGTAGACAGACGCAAAATTATTATGATATATAATTATTACTCTTGTTAGTTTGACCCATTATTCATATCTGAGTTTCTGTTACATTAACTGTTTTATAACGGTTATTATCAAATTACCTATTAAATATATTATAACCTAATATCATTTAATATAATACAAAAAATCTGATTCGAGTCACTCCTGATCCCTAAAGGAGTCACATTATGTTATTTGATATTTTCAATTATAATTAAACTGTCGTGTATCTATATAAAGATATTAAGCAAAGACACATTATCAAAAACGTGAACAATACATATGAAAAACCCCGGACAAAAATATGAACCTGAAATTACGCTTAACATGGAATTTAAAGATCAATCAATGCATCTGCAACTTTTCTCTATAAACATGTACATCTGCGTGGCTATTTCATAGCAAATCTAGAAACTGCATCTACAAAAGGAACTCAGTCGACTCAGTGTGAAGATCCAAGATTTATCAACAGGGATTTCAGTCTGTCCCTACGAACTGCCACAGACTAGACTGAACTAGATGACTTGACTTTGGATGATGCAGTTACAAATATAATCTATAGTTGCGCAAGAAAGGTTGAAGAAAGACAAAGAAAGAAAACTCTACTCTCCGTTCATTACGGAGAATTTAAAAGATAATTGCTATCCCACACAGCTGCGCATTAACTACCTATAGCACATCTAGAAGCAGACGTCCACTTTAATTATGACACACAAACAGAAAGGCAGAAAGTGAGAGTCACCTCACTTAATCAAACTGAAATGAATTCATACTGGACTTGAATCTGGAGATGAATGCTAATGTCCAGAACTAAACATCACTGTTGTAGCTGTAAAACATTCTACCTTAGTATGTAATCAAACATGAAACAAGGAATCCATTTCTTTCTGCATGAAAAATGAAGCCCTGATGGTAAATCTAATCAATCTGCAAACTTTGGACATAAATACACTGTAAAGTGTAATAGTAGCTTGCTGGCTTCAATCTCACCACAGTGTCTGAAAACATAGTGTGATGTGGGTTTAAATAAGTAGCAAAAGTACCCAAGAGTACAGCAAAATCTGTACAGTATGTATGTATTGATATGTGTGTGTGTTGACCTGGAATAGCAGATTGCGGAGGCAGGTGACTTCTTTCTGCAGGTCATTAGTTTGGACCACCAGCTGGTCGCAGACAGTCTGAGCCTCCTTGTTTGGATCCAGTGAGAAGACAAGCTACACGGAGAGACAGAGATAGTTATTGTTGAGAAATCTAGCTGGATGGAGTGCCATGTCGGTAGCCATATAGTTAAAGCACATGCCACATCTCCCAGTTCGAATCCGGCTGGGGACCTTTGCTGCATGTCATACGTCCTCTATTCTCCCATGTTTCATGTCTCTCAGAAACTAATACTATCTGATAAAGGCAAAAATGACAAAAAAGAAGAAATCTAGCTGGATTTCATTAAGATAGAAGAAGTAACAAAGACATTAGCAGACACAGGATCCACTCATTAAGGCATCTACATTAGTCAGATGACAGGAAGGGACATTACCCAGTAAAGCTGACAGCTTCTTGAAGTTTACTGGTTTCCCCACAATAATTAGTCTGATTTTACATGCTGTGCCCCCGAAACAGTGCATCTATATTACTGTACATTGAAAAATATATTTTATATTATATACACTACTCACAAAAAGTTAGGGATATTTGGCTTTCGGGTGTCATTTATGGAAAATGTAAAAAGTTCACACTAAAGTCATATTATGTCATGAAAGTAGGGCATTTAAGTAGAAGCATGCAATGGAAATGTATTGGTCGATTCATGGATCAAACACCTGTTGTGAATTTTGCCGTTAAGCTCCTTGTTAGAGAACAACAAGTTGTGTAAA
>JAUMHL010000027.1:23287146-23322953 GCA_032362345.1 Sandelia bainsii
AGTACATGTGTAATCAAACATGTATATTGGCAATATAAAGAGAAACGGCAATAGGCATGCGCCAACTACCGGCGTCAGTCAGTGTGTGTGGCACAGCACCGTCAGAGGTGCGGCACAGCTCATCACAGCCTCACCTCGCCCTTCTATGTATTTGAACAGGAAATGCATACATTCAGCGATTTTGACCATAAAAATGTTGAAATCATACAGAAAACAAATTTATAGAATAGTCAAGTGGACAAACTGATTTTCTCTTATCATTGTTAGCATTTTACTTGTCATGATGACAGGTGAGGCCTCCCCTGACTGCACGTCACTGATATACACACACACATACTTTAAATTGACGAATGAGTCACTTCTGTTGCCAACATGTTAGCAAGCTAGCGTGAACCAGCAGCCAGTGCATCAACACATGGTTCGTAACCTCTAAAATGAGTGTATGCTCCTACAGACGACATGTACCTGAGAGGCTTGGCGGGGAAAACGGCTGATGACATCCTGAATGGTCTCTGTCAGGTAGCAGCACTGCTGTCTCAGACTTATCAGGAAGGTGTGCAGCTCCTCGCTCCTACAAAACAAGAGGACCGTCTGGATAAAGACTGATTAAAACATACAAAACAAATGGGAGCAAGAAAGAGAAAATGTCACTCAGCATTTACGGATTTCAAATTTCTACAGCTACTCCTGTCCTGACCCTACCACCTGAAAGAAATGTACCTGCGTAGGGTTTTGTCATATGGTGACAACAGTCTACTTGTACCTGTGAAACCAAGAACTCGCACACAACTTTTCACAACATTTGCACAACTACAATTTAAATGTATTGCTCCACACTGCATTAATCAATTAACATGAAATGAAAACATTAAACATTTATTAAGACAAAAAGGCAAACGTTTTCTGGTTCCAGTTTGTCATATATAAGGATTCACTGTTTTTTGTATATCAGTGTAGACTGCACAACTTAGATGTAATCATTAGTTGCAGCACATTTTTATAAGTGCAACTAAAGTTCAGTGACTTCAGTCTTTCAAACATGACAATTTCAACTGTTCATTCTCAGTTTGCAAAATAAACTTTAACAGAATAGTGGTTGTGAGGAACATAAATATGATGCACTGGTCATTTCACAAGTCACGGGCTTTTTAGGTATTTCCGTAATGCTGGAGCTTATAGATCCAAAAGGATATGTCTACAAAAAAAATTTAAAAAAATAAAAACAAGGCCAGGCCTGCTGAAGATGCCCAGCAATCAGCAATGACAGGGCAGACAGATTGATAGTTTGGACCAAGTTTTGTGTTAACATTCTCCACCTCACAAACTACAGAAAACCGAGCAGGTGGCCAAGCCTTCTCCGCCACCTTCTCCCAGTGATAACCCATGCTGTCATCCCTCTCTGAAAACATCCACCTGAAATGATTAGTTATTTATATTCATCAACCTCTCTATCCCTCTCTTCCCATTCCCTGGTCCTGTGGGATATTGATAGCTCTTATCTTAATGGTACATTTCCCTTGGTGAGGGGATTGGGCAGCCAGCCATCTCAGCCCTCCTCACACTCTGTCAGAGGGGCGAGTAAACACTGTCAGTCAGCCAGTGTTGCACCCTCACCTCCCTTCTCCCTGCTGTTAGTTTATCTAGGCAGCAGAGAATGATGATGGGCCCCTGGTGGGAAGACCACTGAAGGGATTGTAGATGGAAGGGATGTTATGTTTTGTGGGAATGCCTATAGAAGATGCATGTGTGCCACTTTGTGAAATTTATTCCAGGGAAAGTCAATTGGATCAAGTGCCCTCCTTCATGCAGTAGTAGTACTTCAGATAACTGTGAACCAAATCATCTTTAAATTTATCATTTCAATAAAGGCAATATATTTATTTTGAGGCCTGAAAAAAATTGTTAATGCCTAATGAGAAACCTTTATCATCACTGTTTGTCTCTTACTTGCCACATTTCTTGGTACCTTACATAAATGAAATCTGCAGCACTGTTTGTTGGATGTGCATTTGATGACCTTGGAGGTGTTGACTCACACTGAAGCTACAAGACAACATAACATAATAATAATGCTCAAAGTCAAGGTGTGGTCATGCCAAAACCACTATGTGATGGAAAAACAAAACTTTTTCACAGGTCCCTGAAATCTCAAATATCTGTATTTGTAACGCTAGTCATGTTCCAAAGTTAGTACCCAGTCTTTTAATTGTGAGCAAAAACATAACAAATAATAATAAAATAATCTGCTAATTTTATTAAGCAAATACAACCTCAGATTAACAAGACCATATGACTTTTTTCACCGTACCATTATTTATTTAAGAAAAATTAATCCAATGAACCCACTTTTCTTTACAACATTGCACAGCTTTCTTAAGGTCCCACCACAGCATTTCAATTGGGTTGAGTTCTGGACTTGACCATTCCCTATTTGCCACATTTGTAGATGTACTGGTGAGCTTCAGATCATTATCTTGTTGCATGACCCAAGTTTGACCAAGCTTTAGCTGTCAGACAGATGGCCTCAAACTTGCATCTAGGATACTCTGGTATAGAGAGGAGTTCATGGTGAATTCAATGACTGCAAGGTGCCCTGTGGCTGCAAGACAAGCCCCAAATCATCACCCCTTCTCGGCCATGCTCGACAGGTCAAACAACTCTACTTCTGTCTCATCTGTTCATAGGACATTGTTCCAGAAGTCTTGTGGTTTGTTCAGATGCAGTTTTGTGAACCTCAGTTGTGCTTTCATGTAATTTTTAGACAGAAAATTCTTTCTCCTGGCAACACTTCCAAACAAACCATACTTGTTCAGCCCTCCTCTATTTGTGCCACTGTTCATCTTTCCCCCTTGGCACTGTGTTAACACACACCTGAATCCTCCAGATCAGCAAACTGACAGAACTTCTGCTTTATAGAGAGCTGAACACCTGCTGATGATCTATTAATCAAGGGCTGTTGATTAGCAGCACCTGGCTGTAACTTAACCTCTTAAATCATATGGAAGCAGCAAGGGGCTACGTAGTTATGCTCACGTTTTCTGATAAACAAATAATGGCACAATGAAAAAAGTTATATGTTCTTGTTCATCTGAGGTTGTATTTGCCTCATACCAAGACCCACTGTGGTCAGATCATTTTTATTATTTTTACACACATAAGCACAAAACCCCCCCACAGAATTTAAAGAGGGGGTACCAACTTTGGAGCATGACTGTTATCTGCTGACTCTCATCCAGCAGACAAGGGCAGGTTAAGCTAGCAAGTCCAGCTCTGCAGAGGATTCATGAAGTGATGGGGTGCAGTGCAATGACTCTGTTTGGCCCCTGCTGCTGGCTCTCCTCTGCTCTTTGCAACCTCCCATCGTGTCTCACCTTACAAATCATTACAGCTCCACTTAAACCATTAGGACCTGGCTCAGGGCTTAGCTACGGAGATGGGGGGAGGGGATACGGAGACAGGACAGTGAGATGCTCATAGGGCTGATGGACGACTTCCAGTGGAGGAGGACAGACAAAGCATTACGGGGAGATGAAGGAGTGCTGGATGTGGGGGAGGGTTTAAGGTGTGTGGCTGACAAGTGTTTGAATTTTTGCTACTACCTTCCACTATGTTTCTGGCTTCGTGCAGTGTTTTTGGAATAGTTTTTTTTTTTTTTTACAACTAACAGCTTATCAGACATTTCTAGAATCCACAAGCACATTTTCAAATACTGTAAGACTATCTTCAACACCTTCAGACAAGGTTTCTGTTACTTACACCAAAATCTACAATCATTTTTGTTATGTTTAGACTGCGCTGTGGATATAAAAGGTGAAGTGCAGAGAATAAAACCTTCCTTAAAACTGCTGTAACTCAGTTTCCCTATTTCCGTTGAATGTCCTGAGACCTTTCTAATGGCTTTAAGACTTTAATGTTCTGTTGAGTGCACACATTATTTACCACAATTCAGCTGGGCATTAACAAGTCGTACCCTACCCACAATCTGTGGCTCCCAGTTGGCTCATTGTGTCCAAGTCCACTTTGTCCAGGTGCATCTGCTGCACAGCACTCAGTACCTTCTGCTGGTCCACTGGGTCTGTGATACCAATCTAACAAATGGAAAAAACAAACAACAACAACAACAACAACATAAAAGTCACCTTTTGTGTTTAACTAAATCTCTTCTTCAGGAAAAATCTGAATCAAAAATTGATTCAGAGGTGTATTTTTTTTACGTTTGACTAAAATTATGCAATTTTGTGGTCTGAGCTGAAATTCAACACTTAACTCTATCAGCTGTTACATATACCAGATTTATACCTTTGTAATAATGACTCAAATGTGAGGCAGGTAAAGGGAGATCCACTCATTTTTACATTTATTTATGTCTTAGGACAGATTACAACTAGAATAAAATGCCAAAACATGGCTTTTCAGTTTAATCTTTCTAAGAACTTCTTTTACCACATTTGTGGCCTTAAAATGCAGTGACATCAGATGCTACCCTCATCTCTTTCTGGGTCAGCTGGCAGACACACAGGTGCTACACTCCGTCTTTACCTTCTCCAGGTCCTCCTCCTCCATGGTCAATAGGTAGCTCCAGGTGATGTCATTTTCCTTCACATTTGTATGTAAACAACAGAGCAAGAAAGAGAAATCATCACTCAGCATTTACCAAATCAAAACTTCTACAGCTGCTCCTTTCCTGAACCTACCACCTGAAACAGATGTACCTGCATAAGACTTTGTCATATAGTGACAACAATCTACCTGCATCTGTGAACCCCGTACTCACATATCAGATAGGAATTAAATGACCTCTTAGTTTAATTGAGGCCAAGCCAATCCAGCACACTAGGTCCATTATGAAACACTAAGTAAAATATGTAAACGTGTCATCTCATGACATGTTCCCGAGCATGTAAATGTCATTCCGTCAACGCAGCTGTGCTCAACACATTTGGGATCAGTGTATCTCACCCATACTGAAGATCTTATACTGTATAGGCCTGTGTGTAACAGCAGATCTCTCATTATCATGGCATCATTGAGACAGGAGAAAGCACATTAGAAAAAGGCAACATGCATGGAAAAATATCTGAGAAAAAATACACTGGAATCTTATTCTAGCATGCAATCAGTACTTACAGTCATGATGTCAGTGAGGTAGCCAAGATCAAGACCGTGTAGCAGAAGCTCAAGGTCACCGAGCTTGGTTACACTGAGGAGGGTAGAGAGTTCAACTTGACTTTTAAGGACTCAAAATTACTGACTTATTTTACACTATTAGTATAGTACAAAATATGAACTCTAGTTTGAGCTAGTTGGGTAGACCTGATGTCATGGGTGGCCCACCCATCCAGAAATCTGGCTCGCACCATAAAAATTAGCAGACCTCTGATCTCCCTGTAGAACGGGTTAGACAAAAGCAAAGGAATCTTTCTTCTTAGGGAATATAGCAGTGAAACAAGTGCCGCTGAGTTCAGACACATCAGAATAATTGCAGGGTACATGCAGCTTCAGTTTAACCGTTGACAACCTTTACAAATTAGCCTTTCTTATTATGACGTAAAAAATGTGTGAAATGCGTTACTTGGGTTTGAAGCAGACAAGATAGAAAGACAGCAATAATGTTTATAGGCTTACAAGCTGTAATTCCTGCTGCCAGACATGCTCAGATAAAATGTTTCTGCCTAATGTTAACTGTCCAGTCAGAACGGACTAAACATTCATGCAAGAGGTTTATTGTTGTTTATGTCTGGTTTAACAAGGCTCAGCAACACCTGCTGCACAGGCAGCAGTTCACAGAAAACCCAACAGAGGGCGACATGCTCACAGATTGCAGTGAGGCCAGCAGTAGATGTGTGTTAAGCAAAATTGCATTATATCTACTTAATCAATGGATGCCAATCCTATGCACAACATTCATTTACCAGGGTGTTGAGGTGGAGCAAGAATAACATAGAAAGAAAAACAAAATGGTCCCAGAAGTTCCTGTGCACACAGGTGGACTTTTGAATGTCTTTACTTATCGATAGTAAAATCTGCGCAGAAACAGCTTGTTTAGTATAATGACTTCAGCAACTGATCTGTGCTTATAAAGGTTATTGTAACTCCTGTGTTAATTCATTGGTTTATTTCTCAGTAAAATCCTTAGTAAACTGCTTCAGAAAAAACATCTGTGTTCACTATATTTTGAGCCTTATTCTTATGGGATGGAATATAAAAGACAAGATAATTCCATGGCTCGTAATAAAACTGTTAACCATAACTGCAATGCCTATATAAATGCACTCTTTATCAAACCTGTTCAAACTCTGCAAGTCTCAGGTCGTCTTACTTTTCTTTGGAAGATGGAGGTTCAGCATTAGTCTTGAAGAACTTAGACAGGGTGTCCTCCATTGAACTGAAGGCCTGCACTGTAGAATTGTTTGTTGAGGAGGCCAGGATCCTGCCTATCTGTGGACAGACACATGTATGAGGACAATACATATTTTGGCACATTTTTTTTAAGACCAGGGCTCCAGACCAACTTTATCCAAAGTGACTCACAAGTGAGGTACAAAGGAAGCAACATATCTTAGTCAGGGCAAAGTTTTGGGAGAGATAAGGGCCAGATAACATTTTCTAAGCGCACAGGAAGTTGTGGAAGAGCTCTGCCTTCAACAGTTTTTTGAACACTGGGAGTGAAACTGCTCAGTGAGCAAAGTTTGGTAGCTTGTTCCCCACATTGTGAAAGCACTGACCACAAATAGGGTTGCATGTATGAAAATGGCTGTAATTCCTGAATGGTTAATGCCACACTTTTGTCAGACCCCTGCAATTAAAGTCTTGAGTTTGCTCAAATTCATGTTGGTTTTTAAGATTACTTTGCAAGTTGCTAAACTTTACAATCAAACTAATTTCTCTATTTAAAAAAAATAGAGCTTTACAGTAGTGAAGTAAATAAATGATCAGACTCAATTAAGGCAGCTAGACCATAAATCAGCAGAATCTTCAGACTTTAGCAGTAGAGTGGTCATGTTGGAAAAATATATGCAGCTGAAATCTTGTACTGCGGATCAACTATTATGTCTGAGGTGATTAAAAAGGTTCACTGCTTTGCCATCCGATGGGCAAACTGTTGTTTTGTGCCGTGTCGATTTTAGAAACTCTAATCCAGTTCCATATTACTAATGCTGAATTCTTTTTAGAGAACAACTCTTGCTTGTTTACATCCATCCTGTTACATTTCCAAATAGAAAACATAAGGTTCTTCAGTCTGCATTGCACATTGGATATAGGCCATAGAACTGCTACTGATAGAATGTGCACTGTAGCACGATACTAGCAATCTCGCTGTGAAGGCATTGATTGTGGAGACATTTTGATTGTTCACGATCTAATATGACCATAACACGCTCCCCTACAACATTCATAAAAAATTTGTTTGGGTACCTGTGTGTGTTTGAAAATTGTGGCCAGGTTGGCAGGGCTCTTGCCAGCCCGGGTCGTTATGGTTTTGTCTGCTCCCAGTTGGAGAAGCTTTAGCACTGCTTCCTCTCTGTCATACTGCACAGCTATACTCAAAGCCTGGCAGAAAAATCAAATCCAAGTCATATATCCAACAATTAAATGTATATAATTAATTATAAATTGTGCTCATCACTGTGAGCTACAGCAGGAGCTGTAGATCCTGACTGACGTGCTATGACAAAAACAAAACAAAAAAACACTACTGTGACACACTGTGTATCCATTATGATCCTGGACATTAATTTCTGCTCCATGGGACACCAACAGGTTGATAACCTTACTGTAGCCATCCCTTGCTGCCAGCATCAGACAGGTCATTTGAGATCTAAAAAAGACAAGAGACAAAAAGCAGAGAAACGTTTACAGCAATAATTACATTTTGAATAAAACAGTTCATGGAAGAGTTAAAAAAAAGAATAATAATAAAAAAAAAAAAACATGCGGACACTGGTTAGCACGAGAAAAGCACGGAGAAACCACCAGGTGGCAGCAAACATCATTTAATCATTTGACAAGTATCCAAGAACACTACTGATTCAGGACATTTACTGTTTCAACTGTGGCTGACCACAGTAAAAAGAAACACAATTTACAGTTTGTGTACAGCCAAGTGTTTATTCTGGTCTAATGAAATCAAATATATAGATATATGAAGGTTTCTACTGAAATGTGTCATTAAAACCTTTTTTTCTTCAAACTTTTAGGCTTTAAAACACAATTCTGAGCCATAGTGGAGAAAGTATCAAAGCAATTACAGAAGCTCTACAATCTAGTCCTTCAGCATAATCCAGTTTCTTGCTGTTGATTTATTTGTTTAGAATCCAAACATAACACAACAGAGCTTGATACACTATTTGTTTGAAACATGCCAAACAATTGCTAAAAAACATTGATTCTTCAATGTTGGATGTTTTGATACATTTTCCTCCACTGGCTGTGGTTTACTTTTGGAATGCATAATAAATGCTTTAAAATAAAGCCATGCTGAGGCCAGCAAAGTGTGTGAAAATACATTTGATTCGATAACTGCCAGGTTACTGAAGAGAAACCAGGTATTCAGGGAACAAGTTTACATGCACTTGAGAAAGCTGGCTGTACTGGAAATGCATGTATACATGCAGGCAGCAGATGAGTAATTGGATTTCTCCTCTACTTCTGACTTATTTGGGTAGGTTGGTTCACAGATTGTACTGTGCAGTGACAGAAGATGCACTGTGAGAGAAAGACAGGCAGACACACACACACAATGCTCCCTTTCACACTGCAAACTGCCTGAATAAAAAAAAAAAAATCAGTGAAAAATGACTTAGTCTCCTACTGGGCACTCTGTGTTATTGTAGAGTCCATCTGTCAACAAATTCAAATGAATCATTAAGCAAACTTCAAACCAAAAGGCCACTAATGCACCATTGGAAACATGTGTAGTGCATGCAGGCAAAAAAAGTTTTTGCGCATTCTCAAATTTGTGTTCAGATTATATATTTTTATCCAAAGCATGCAAATATACAAAATACATGGTATATAGGTGTCCAGAGGGAGTATTTGACACTACGTAAAAAATACTAATGCAATCAATTCAATTTTGCTGCTAAACTTTGACATATCCAAGACTCTAATAACCACCAATGCCTCATCTCCCTACTATTTATGTGTAAAATAATTAATCTTTTGTGGGGGTTTTTAAGAAATAATGAATAAGTCAAATAATGAACCTGGCATGTAAAGGGTTAAAAACCTGATAAAATTTTAATGTTTGGTAGTTTTGAGCAGGGTGGAAGTTGTTTAAGTGATTTATGGAAAAAAAAAAAGCAGAAAAAAAAGTATGATGATTTTATAGCATTTTTTTGTGCGTGTACATTTTTGGCCACGAAGGTGACGAAAGGGTGCAAAATGTGTCAGAGTACAAAAGACATGTAAGAGTAAAAGACAGTGGATTTCAAAAATTTGACTAAAAAGAAGCGTTTCTGCAAAAATTCATGCCAAAAGATGCAAGACAGCCAAAATAATCACCAAATAAAAAAATTAAAAAAGTTGTGTACAAAAATGCCCAAAGAGGGCATGAGGGTTAAAAACAAGGTGGCGTCGCTCTATGTAATTATCTATATGCAATAATCTCCCCTTTCATCCAGATGCTCCTCACCTGCTGAAGGCAGCACAGTGGAGACTTTGTGCAGCCTTTTTCATCCACATGCACTCTTGCAAAAAGCCGAGTAGAAACCTGGCTATAATATACATGGCAGAGAAATCTTTAGCTTTGTACATGAAGCATTCTTAAGCAGAAATTTCTTCTCAACACCCACTTACATAGTTATCACAAAGACTCTGACATCCACCAGTGTTTTCTTATCTGTTCTTAGGTGAGAAGAAAATCTACGCACACTCAACAGCACACTTACACACATTTCATGGTGATATGTTTGTGCAAATTAACTGGTTACAGCATTTTTGTTGATGGATTTAACAAAAATGGATTTAAATTAAATAGGATTTATAAATTTACATTTCTTTCATAACAACGTTGAGGTTTGCCGTTGACGTCCTGCACTGGTGCCCCGGCTTCAGGATTAATGAAGTTGTTTACCTATGGTAAATGGGAACAACTAGAACTTGCTTTCGACTCACGCACCTTGTTCTCCAGGAGAAATCAGGCTTCCTTAATCCCCCTACAATGATTAACATAATAGTTAATAAATCAGCTTACTCAAGAAAGCGGACTGTGTCAGCACTATGTTTGGACACTTAATCAACATTGATCAACAAATCATGGATCAGTTACACCAGCTTTCCTGGACTTTCAGTGTCTCACCAGTAATTGAAGCAATAACCTCCAAATTAGTGCAGCAATTTACATTTGTTTTTACATAAAGGAACTATGTTGGTTTCAGATACTTTGCATACTCTGCATATTGAAAAATGTAGAGGCATCAAAAATCACTCAATGGTAGTACTTTAAATCTATATAATATGCAATAAGATTTTCAGTTGAGTTTTTCAATAAACACAATAATAAATATAAGTGCAATGTAATTTCCTGTAGTAGTTTCAGACTGGTCAACTCAGTTTTATTTATCTAGTGCCAAATCACAACAAAAATCATCTCAAGGCACTTTAAGGTCAAGACCTTACAGAATCTTAGAGGAAAAAAAATCAACACATCTCCCCTGAGCAAGCCATTCTGTGAGAAAAAGTACGCACACACACACAAAAACACGCACAAATAGCCAGTGTGTCCTTCAGCTGCTGACAACAGTGTATGTAAACCACCTCTGTTATGGTCCTGCTTATCACCTCTGACTCAAACACAAGAGGATGAAAATCAATCCAAAGAGGTGGGAAAGTCCAAGAGCAATTTATCACTTTACTTAATGCTCTGAGTGTGTGTGTGTGTGTGTGTGTGTGTGTGCGTGCGCTGTGAGGACATTTAGGCTGGTCATCAAAGATTCAAAAGGCTGTTTAAGTGTTAGGGTTAGAATTAGGTTTAGGCATTTAGGTGTAATGACTGACGTGTGTGTCTATCTATCTGAGTGGCTATGTAAGACAGGGAGAGTTAGAAAAAGAGAAGCTGTTTAAAGAGATATTTCATAATTCACATGTAAACAAGGGGTTAGTCCAGAGGTATTGGAATGTGTTACCACACAACTGATTGATAGGTCACAGACTGCAATACACTGGAAAGCTAATAAATCTATGTTATGTCTGTTGTAGTAAAAGTTTGTTTATGTCAACATTTCCTAACTTTCCTTTGAATTATGGTATGTAGAGAGACACGTGTGACTCAAACACAAAAGTAGCAGTAAAGGGTTGTTAGTTTAAGAAAAAAAACTACAAAACTGTGACTAAGATTCTATTATGCTTTCTAAAAATCTAATTCAAAAGCATTTCACAAAAAGGAAATGACTGTGCTAATCCAGTGAAAGGAATTTACCCATTTACTGTCGTGCCCTTTTTTGGTTAGTTATCTTGAATGGAAAGTGCTCCTACACAAAGGGGATATTTGTTTAACAGGTGTGAATTTGTGTTGAATATCTGTTTAATATCCGGGTTTTGAGTATGATCTAAGCAATATGCACAGATACATCTTTCTTTAGCAAATTAAGAAGGGCAAAATCAAAAGTTAATGTTCTACTTGAACTCAAACAATTTTACTCATATACCTACGTAGCCATTAATCAGTCAGTTCCTCTTTTACCCAGGAGAACCGGACAGGTAGCCATTCATTTTAATTTTTGTGCCTGTGTTACGGTATTTTCCCAAGGGTGGTTTTTCTGTGAGACTGATACCAAGGTCATGGTCATAATGTTTCAGTGTGATTTGTGTATGGCTGTCCTTCAGACTGTGAGTTTTGGCCGGTTCCCAAACGACAACCGATCGATATGTAGACAGTTGAGTGTTAACATTGTTCATGCTGTCAGAACTGCAAGAAGAATGACTTCTAAAAACATCTGACTCATTGTAACCAGGCAAACACACAATATCTCAAACTAGCTTCCACAAATTTATTCCTAAAAGAAAACTACCAATGATATATATATATAAACATCTGAAATGATTAGATCCTGATTGAATAATATTAGAATGAGCCAAGCATGCCTAGATAGTTACTGGCTGGTTTAATGAACGCGAGTTTCTTATTTTTATCTTGTGCCGCGACAACTGTTCTCAAATACCACTATCCAACTGATAAGTCTCACGTCCTTTAGAGCAAGTCCAAACTAGTAATCACCAGTCTTTACTGACAAATTATAAGTCATGATTAAAGAAACAATATGTAATATATTTACTATACTAAATAACAAAATAAAAATTAAACCTCATCAGAAATTAAAGAAACATTGAACGTTGAACTACTACTACTACTACTAATAATAATTGATACTTTATTGATCCCCTTGGGGAGATTCTTTGTGGACAGGCTGCCCCTGTGAGGCGCCAAGGGTCAGGGTATCAGTGTCTTGTCCAAGGACACCTCGACATGTTGCGTTCCGGGACTAGGAATTGAATCACTCACCCTTGGGTTTGAAGACAACTGCTCTACCCATTGAGCTATCATGCCGCCCTAGCTTCTCCGGTAACAATGCTGCAGCATGTACATTCTCTTTCAAAATATTGGTTCCGGTGCAAAACGTCTGTTTCTGTCTGGACCTGTGAGATTCTGGCCACTGCGCATTTGACCAGTAATACGGGTCCAGTCACAGGTTGCCAGACTTGAAAGTGCTTAGAGCTCAAATGGATTTTAAGACAGATACCAAGTTAGTAAATTGTCTTCTGAACAGGTTAGCATTGAGCTTCAGCTAAGGTTAGCTAACTTTAATTGTTTAATTGTTAACAATTTAATTGTTTGTTTCCAGGATAACGGGCTCAGTTGTGGCCGCAATATTTAAAACCAGCCATGCCTCAAGCTTACAATGAGAGAAAATGAGCTAAATGAGCTGGTTTATAATTGTAAAACAACAAATACACGTTAGCTAAGCAACTTCACATACAGTGTAGGACTCACTGCCACTTGTCATTGTCAAAGTGTAATGTTTCACTCATTTCACATTCGCAGTGTCGTCTACCTGGCAACTCGCGTGAGCTTTGAGTCTGGGGTGGAGGGGTGGGAAGAAAAAATGCTGTCCAACATGCTGAGCACTTAAAAAGACCATGACATGGACATTTTTCTTAATACAGGGCTTCGGAGCTGTGTGGCTATGCAAGACGTGTCTCATTTAGATATGCTGACTTGAGATTTGGAAGGTTTTGCAAAGCGTTGGCATTTTAGTCTCAAGTAGGTTAATTCTAATAGTTGAGTCAAAGTCAAGTTCTTATTTTTCTTTGACGTTGGATTATAAGTCTTAAGTTTACAGCTATGTGTGTGTCATTACAGGCTCTGACTCGGTGCTTCTATTCCTTTTTTAAATTTGGCGACAGCGTAAAATTAACAGGAAGAATAAAGAAACAGGAAGGAACACGGTGCAGAATCCACTGAATTAATGTGTGCTGAGACCCTGTCTGACGTTCCAAAGTGTAAGGTTTAGTAAGTCTAAAATGGTATTATGCTTCTACCAGTGTGCCCTGTGGCACATACAGAGAAGGAGGAATTTGTTGGTACCCTTCCACAAAAACAGAAGAAACCACAATTTAATAAAACCTGAATAACTTGAAACTGTCAAAAGTAATAAAAAACAGACTTTGCTTTTGATTTGGCTGGATACTATAAATAATAATAAAGAAATGAAAGTGGACTGAACAAAATGATGGTACCCTTAAGCTATTTTGTTGCACAATCTTTAGAGGCAATCACTGCGCACACAACTTCCGTAGTTCTCAATGAGACTTCTGGACCTGTCAAAAATGGGAAAACTGTGTCAGGTTTGAATGGAGCCTTCTCCAAATGTCATGTTTCAGCTCTTTTTAGATGTTTGATTCAGATAAGGAAACATAGTAATCCACTTCAGTATATTCCAGTGCCACTCTACGATGCATTAGCTGTGTGTTTTATGTGTTATCCTGTTGGAGGACTCATGAGCTTTCTGACACTGGGCACTGTGTTGTGCTTCAGAATTCCTTAATAGTGCTGAGATTTTACTGTGCCCTGCACAGATCCAAGGCACCTGGTACCGGATGTAGCGAAGCAGCCCAATACATGACCTAGGAGTCCAGTTTAGCTCTTTATCTAACAATTACTGTCCTTCTGTTCAATCTGGGGCTAAGGGAGGTTAGCTAGAGCCCCACTGACCTTAAATTTCTTAATAATATGTGCAGTTGCAGTCACAGGGACAACAAACAGTTTGAAGATGGTCTTACAGCCTTTACCTCTAATATGTTTGTCTATAAGTTTCTTTCTGATCTCCTCACTCCTTTACTTTCTCTGGTCCATGTTAAGTGTGGTGCACACAACGGTGGGCATCTCCATTTAAATAGGCTGAATGGCTGATTACAATACTAAAGATGTGAGGGTGCTAATTAAAGGGAACAATTATCTAATCTTTACTATCCTTTTTGTTCATGACATTTTCATTTATTGTATTATGTTAAATATTCTCTGAATCAAAATTCAAAAGCAAAGTGTGATGTTCTGTCAGTTCCAAGCTTTTCCCCCCACTAATTAACAGTGGGTTCTTCTTGGAAGACAAATTTGACAAACTCACCTGCATCTGTATACAGGCAGGTTAGCAGAGGATCATAAAGGAATGCACACAAAGCAGCAAATCAAGCAACCCACAAGCTGCCTCGTTGATACAAATCATGTCAGAAAGCAAGTTTGAAACAGAGAAGCAAAAACCTGTACAAATATAAAAGAAAAAGCCACACAAATGTGCCTGAATATCAACAAAGATCAGTACGATGAAGTTAAAAATGGGACATACGCAGGCAATGGACCCCACATCACGTTCCTGCGGGACTTTGAAGGATGACAGAGAATGCTTGTTTACATTAAGACAACGGGACGAGCAGCTGGTGTAAATCACTGCTTTGATATTCAGACGTAAGAGGCGATGAGGAGAAGGAGGAGGAGGTGGTTTATCCACTGCACCCACATGAACCTCATATTCTTCATTTGCTTTGGATGATGGTTGGTCCCTCCAAGAACCACCTCCCCTCATCTGCATCCTTCTGTGTCTTGTTCCTTGCTCCAAATATTTTGTCTGGGAAGGAACCAATCAATTTGCTGACACTACAGCATGTCCATGTGTGTCATCAGGGAGTTTTCAAGAAATGTGTGTCGTGCATGTAATGGCATACTTGCAATGACAGAGTGGCAGGGGATTTAGGGAAAGCTAAACACGAAAGCCACTGGGGGCTGCATCCTCACTTTGACACGGCAAAAATCCACAGATGGTAACATTAAAAATGCAACAAGTAGAATCTCTCCACATTCTTCTCCACGAGAAGGAATTTTCATGTTCCTCACCATTACAGGAAACGATTTATCGAAATAAATTTCACATTAAAAAAGAAACCTTTAACAATGTTAGGTTGACTGCCAAGTTAAATTGAATGTTTTAGAAGCTAATTCATTCTTTCACCTAACAAAAAAAAAAGAAGATTGGGATTACTACATCTATCACTACGGCCTTCTTCCTCTGTTTGTCCACCTCCCACATGCCTGGTTGGTTAGCCTTTACCAGTTTGTCAGTCTGCATCTGGAAGTCCCACAGGATCTTAGCTTGGTCATTCTCAACCACCTTTGGAGGTGGATCCCATTTTGACTATGGGACTTTAGCTCATACTCGACACAGATGTTCCTGTATACTATGCCAGCCACTTGGCTATAGTGTTGCATGTATGCCCTGCTTGCTAGTATCTTGCAACCTGATCAGTACACAAAATCGTGGAACTTGTGTAGTCTAGTAATGATTTTATCAGATCACAACTTTTCATATATCTGACATTATCCTGCCTCCCTTCAGTAAATGCAAAGACAATCCAAAGACAGCTTGTCTAGTCAAGAGTGATGGCTAGCATGTTCTTTTAAATTTCCCATGTCAACTTATAGTTGGGCAGTGTTGCTTTACATTTACCTTATATTTATTAGCAGACACAAAATATTTTAAGGGCTAAGTGCACCATATTGTCAAGCTTAATTATGTTAAAATTTGTTTCAGAAAGCAGATGAATTTCAAGATCGCTGCTAAAGAATACAATGCAATGACTATTTTTCAAATCAATAAATAATGATGAATACATATAACAGAAAAAAACTGGCTTAGGCTTGGTGATGAGCAGGTCAGTACATCTAGACATTTAGAGTAAAACATTTATATTTGAATCTGTAGCAGGTCCTAATATAGTCAAATGTAATCACTGAAGTGCTGTTTAAAGTATTGTTGCATATATGCTTAAAGACATTTTACATTTTAACAAACTTCAGTTGTTTTTAATTTCGTAACCTAAAAAGTCATGGCTGCCTGGGACATTTTTTCCTAACATTAACCATAACCATGCTTACTGGTTTCCATCAAAGTGTGTACAAAAGCTTCTACAATTCTCCTGGCCACCCCTTACACTTAGTATGTTTGTTTGTCTGTCTGTCTGATACCCGTCTGTACATGCACATGCCATAACAGGACATTCCAAACAAAACACACAAATATACACACACTGTATGGAGCACTCTGGTGCATAATGCTACCACATGGCAGCTAAACATAACAAGAACCATCAAAGGAAATCTGATCCACCACCTCTCAGTCTTCCTCTCTTGTTCAAGTCAAGTCTGGAGTGTTATTATTTGGCATACATCAATAGGGATACAATAGTACGTATTGTGTTGAAAATCCCATAAACATTTTGACCTGAAACAGATCTGTACACCCCCCTCACCTGTCCACCATGTTGGGATCAGCATTTCTGGACAACAGAAGCTCCACACAGCGTGCAATTTTGTCTTCACTGGCAGACGCCGTGCAGCTGGCCATGAGCACCGTCCAGTGATCTGTGGGCGAAAATGTATTTGTGGGCAAGTGACAATTTCAAAATGATTCAAGAAAGAAAACATTTCACTTAGGATTTTTTATTTTATTTTATAAAAAGTAACAAGCCAGCACCAATTTAAGAGGCTGTAAAGAGTTTAAGATACAGAACAATTATTAATAACAAAAGGGATGTTTACAAGGTCCTGACACATGGACAGCTACAGACACCACATACATGGCAGCTCACATCAAAATAAACTCTGTGTCAAAGTTCATCAACTACTTCTGGCTCCAATGATGGTGAATGGTATAAATCTTTTTTGTGACTGGCAATAACCCAGAGGAAACTTAAAAAATAAATAAATCTGACAATATGGGCTTGAAAGAGGATATTTTCTGTCTGCGTGTAGCCTGTACTTCTGTGGAGTGATATTTTATGAGAACTGAGTAATTTCTTTAAGCATTTAAGCCTTTACTTGTGTAAGTGTAGAATAAATCACAAAGTAACAGAGGTCAGAGGCGTAACTGTTGCAAGCTTACAGTAGCCAAGTAGCAGACGTTTGAAGCAGTTTTGATTGTTTCTACTAGCTGAAGAGGTGTTAACTATGTCTAATATCATAAAAATACAAAAGCAATTTAAGATACAAAATGTGCACATTATTGTTAGGGTTTCTTTTAGGTAATTATGAGCATACCCTGGAGTTTTTCTCCACCACTATTACAGAGATGGAACAGAATGATGTAAAAAAATGAAATATTGCCTCTGGGTCAAATATAAATTAGTGTATGTTGTTGTAGCTTCAAATGTTGTCTAAAAGAACATTGCTGTTATTCAAAGTCAAGTCTCTTGTCTTTTTTTTTTAGGAATGATGTAGTTCATCACTGTAGTTACCTCATTGAAACAAATTAAACGTATGAAATTCTCATTAGTAATCGTAATTACACTATTTATCAAAGCATCAGAACAAAGAGGAGGACCATTACAATGAAGTCATACATCATGCTGTAATAAGGAAAAAATCTGAGATGAGGACAGGGCGATGGAGATGGATAGCCATTTATCTGGCATCAGGAAGTGTGGCAGCTTTTAAAGGCCTAAGTGACTTCAGAGGAGTTGTCTTCTTATCTTATCCTGATAAGACTGGTCTGAGACCCATGGCAATGCATTCAATTCCTGTTTTGTTCCGCCAATGACTGAGTCCACAACGTGTATGTATCACAGTATGTATCTAAGTGTGTGTTTGTGTGTTTTCCTGTATGTGTGTGTGCATGCATACCTCTATGTCTGTATGTGGGTCCCTGTGTCTTTGTGGCTGTGCATGTTTGGCTCTATATCTGTGTGCAAGTGTGTGTGTGTTTACGTTATGTGTGTGTGGGTATAAACCAGACTGACTGGTTTGCGTCTACAGAGGCCCGGAGTAAATAAATCTGAGGCCTGAGAATTGGTGCGAGGGTACGACAGCGGCATGGTGACCGCTATCAATCACTCATGCATTCCTCCTGTCGGCCTCACTGCTTGGATAAACGCCACCAGGACGTGACCACACGTCATCCTCTTGTTTAATTGTTTCCTTCACCTGCCTCAAGCATCAGATGGCGAGGCCTCTTAGAAATCAGTCACATACACAGTTTAATTTGACATTCTGGATTGAGAATGAATTAAAATCAGATATCAAAAGCATGACTAGTGCTGTGGTTCCAAAATGGGGCGTGAAGACTTCCTGGGGCCACAGGAAAAAAAACATTAAGAATTTAACTGTCTCCGAATAAATTTATCAAAACTGGAGCAGCAATAGCATAATGAATAGCATATCCTGTAACTGCATTTTTCTAACAGGATTTGTAGTTTTATCTGTACTGTAAATAAATGCTATAAATGCAGAATTCCTAACACAGTAGAGTTCTTTCCCATGCTTATTTTACCCAGACTGACCTCAATGCAACAGATGCCTTCAATTTTTCTCGCTTTGGGACGGGGGTGCAATGTGTATGAACTAAAAACAAGTTTCTGCAAGAGTTCCTCTTTGGCGTCATTGCCATTAAGTAATGTCAGATGAAGCATACTGGTGCAAAGGCCTGATTGGTTCACTGGTCTGTGGCTGTCGCTGGTTAGGAAATTGAAAAAAGGTGCCACAGGGAAGCATAGCTCGACACCAACGCAACAGGGACAGTCAGGAGGATTAGGTATGGCTGTTAGATATCCAAGCCTAGAAGGCAGCATTATAATGGTGTTGCCTAATCACACTATCTGCTTAGGCAATCCACCTGAACGGAGGTGGGTGAGGGATCACAGAGAGGTCAGGAGGGGCTAAAATTGTGGATCAAGGTATCAACCGACCAACACAAGATAGATGCCTAATTTTTGTTTTTGTAACTCTACTACCAAACAAAGTGATTCACTCTTGTCTGACCTTTGCTGAAGTTGGCACTGGCTCCTCTGTCCAGAAGCAGTTTGGCCAAGTCGTAATTAGCCACACTGACGGCACACATTAGGGGAGTCCATTCAAAGCCAAGTCTGGTCTCCACATCCATACCTGCCTTCATCAAAAGCACCAAATTAAGTGAGGCCTAATACCCTCAAGCAGAGACACACACATACTTTTATACATACACACAATCAGGATATCTTTTTTTGCTAAAGTTTTTTTTTTTCCAGTCCCCCTTGATTTCTGAAAAACACTTTTTTTTATCAACCGGGCCTGTATGATTGTAAAACAATTTCATATAAAGGAAACTAAAAAAACAAACTCTCACTTTTTCCAAAATACTGAAGATAAGAAACAACTACACAAATTACAAATAGCTGAAAAAAATAATGTAATGGAAAGACCGTTACAACAATTTGTAACACGAGATCAGATTTTCTTTTAGTGGTCGACTGCTATAGGTTCTTTAATGGCCGATGCTGATCTTCAGAGAACAGTGAGTTAGCAACTAATAGTGCTAAAAAAATGTATCTTTGTAAAATCACTTGCAATGGTGCACCCCAATAATTGTGCACATTTATATGGAGTAATTTATAAATGCATGTACACGTGAAATGCTCCCAGTGTAGGCTGCAGATGTTTTTTATTAATTAGCCGGTTTGAACACAGACATCGGCCTATGCTAATTAACTGAAAATGCCAAAGATCAGTCTGATTTATCAGCTGACCTATTGGTCAACCACTAATTTATTCTATTATTGATTTCTCCTTTACAGCTGACTGTGAAGTTGTATCACATTGTATCACACAGAGTACTTGCCATTGTCCAATAGCTCTTCAACAGTCTCAATGTCTCCATTACTGATGGCTCTTTTTAACAGTGACACATCATCTTCTGCATGTGGTACAACAGCATCCAGACCCTGTAAAAACAGGGAAGAATCAGAATAAATTAATCAAATGTTATATTACTCCAAAATAAAATTCAACAATGGGAAAATGTGCAAAATGATACTAAGTAAAAATGATCCATTCTATAAAAATAGGCAGTATGTGAATGCAAAGAAAAAAATGTGAAAACGGTGCAAATTGATGCATATTTGGAGCACTACGTACTAACACTACAACTGAACTTACTGAGGGCAAAGGAAAAATGTTATTATAAAGACTAAACTCTTGTATAAAGAAATATATCTGAGCACATGCACACTTCATTCACTTCTTCATTAATGTTAACTGTGAAGTTGTCACCTGCTCCTTCATTACCACTGAATTGGGGCACTTCTGTCCACTAATCGCGCTTTAAATGAAGCAAATAAACATATACTTGCGGTTGTGAAACAATTAATACATAGAAAGTAATTAAAACACAAATTAATGGAGGTAAAAAAATTAAAGACATGGCACTAAATCAGAAACCCTGGGTTTAGCCTTTAGGAAGTTAATGTTAAGCTAACGTGAACTTGGGTAACGTTATTGTTAGCTAGCTAAATTCAACAAATTAAAGCCAGGCGAATAAGTAAGAAGCTGACAGAGCTACTTGGAGCATTTAGCTTACAAAAAACCTGCTGAAGCTGTATTAATGCTCTTAAATGAAACATAATGTTCTTAAATTTGCGCTGTGACGTTAAGTTACAGCAAACGGTGCGCATTTTCGAGCGCCATATATTCGCGTAATTGCCACTGGGTATGTATATAGACTCAAATATTTAAGCGCAACTAACGTTAGTTTGTGTTCGTCTGTGGAGATTACAGTTTTTCCCAAAACAAGCAATGAAGTGGAGAGTTAGCTTGCTAACATTAGCTAAGAAAGAAACTCAAACTAGCTTAGCGCTATGTTAATGTTAGCTGATGAGTTGTTAGCTACGGTTGTCATCCACTTCCAGCACTTTAACCCGCTTTCTCACCTTGATGCAGGGGGGCTTTTTATCCGAACAACACCCGATATCCCACTCGTCGTGACTGGTGTCGCTTTCATCTCCAGCTGGGAAGGCATAATCCATGAAGCTGCTCATTATTCTGTCCAGTGGCTGGCTGGCTAGCTGCATAGCTAGCTAAACTAACGTTACAGAACAACAAGCCTGCGACAACCCGCCACAGGTGCGGGGGCGTTGCGGACACATACACCTCATTGCAACCCGTGGATGGGCGGTGTTTGACATCCACCCAGCCAACAAACCCTTTAAGGTTATTTAGTTAGCAATCTTAAAAAAAAAGAAGAAGAAAAAAACACGACAAAACATAGACACTGTGGAAGGGCGACATTTAACTAACGTTACTTTGCACTGTGGTGGTAAGTGTAATTTTGTTTTGTTTTGTTAACAAACCCCAGAAATAACGTGTCTTGTCAAACTTTTCATGATATCGATTCTGTTTGTTAAGATTATATATTATATTGTTTGTTAAGGATAAATATGTTAACTTTAGCTTTTAAACATTTCACAACTTAGCTATGAATGCTAACGTCCGGATGATGCTAGCTAGCTAATATTAGCTAGCTGTAATGCTGCTATCTCATACAAACTAGATAGCTAGCATTAGCATTTATTTTTCTGTTTGGTCATCTCATGTTATCGTTAATTATTTCGTCTTTTCTGTCCAAAGGTTGCTCTGGAAACGGAGGAGGCTCACGCTCTTGTTTCTACAGTTAATTTTGACGTTGTTTGCACGACAGGTGAGTGTCAATTCTGTCTTTTAAAGTTTAAAATAAAACTGGTACAGGTCACTACTGGTTTGTTTTGCTAATTTTTGCTGACTGAAAATATTAAATGTGTTACAAGGCTTTTTATTCATTATTTATTTCAAGGATGTCGCAAATTAATTAACATTACTGTAAATGTGCAGGAGGTTTGTTTTAGGGCACCTGCACACCTACAGTCCACCGACAAAGGTGTTACTAACTTTGTGCCTGACACTGTCTCGACTTGAGCATTGGTTTATTGAGCAAGTTTGTATGCAATCAAAAATACATAATGACTGAATCAGTTGTCTTCATCACACAGTTCTTAGTGAGGCAAGGTAATTAGATATAAGCTATCTTTGTGTATGTAAAACTGTCTTTGCTGAGAAGGCATGTTTGGAAATAAACATGTCTTGGGCTACAGAGAACAGTAAATGTCCAGTAGAGGTCACTCTTCCTCTGTGTAACGCTCATAGCTTTTCTGTCCCTCAGTGGTCATGACTCAAGCTTCACTTTCATGTGATTCTCCTCTTCCCTTAGCTCCATTACTAAGTTTAGTTCCTGTCTCTCTCTTACACAGATGATCATCAGGTCTTTTGGTTCTTTAATTCTAGTAGATATACTGAACATATGTTCAGATGTTTTTATAGGCGCTGTTAAGTTTTATTGAAGCATGTTTTGCACTTTACTTCAGCAACATGAACAAACACTTCTTCTCCTTTTGATCCAAAGGCTTCAAATCGACTTATCAGCTTTTTCTGCTTTTAAATGTGTTTTGACAACACATTGCAGTTACATATATAATATTCTGATTCATATATGCTACATTTTTGTTTTGTTTTATTGACACAATGGTTCAATGCCACACGGTATGCTAGTGTTTTTTTTATCCAGTGTGAGCTGACATGAAACCTGCACTCTTAAAACACTTCTGTTATGTCACTTTTAATTAAATGCAAAACACTTCAAGACATAGTTTGTGTGTTGATCTTCACGTTTTATCTTTGTTCCCTTATGGAATGTCTGGGGGATTTGATCCTCCCTCTCCTGAAACTGAGCATAATCTGAAACTGATTAAAATGTTTCAAGTTCATTTAGATGTCCCGTAACTGTTTCTGCTCTTTTGTGAATGATAGGGAGGTGAAATAATAAAAAGCCAAGGCCCTGCATTCAGAGGTAGTTCAGTCGACCAGTAGCAGCTTCTGGAATAACTATTAAACTTGTAGATTTAGATGATAGAATCTGGGAACTGTATATTATCCAAGAGGGGTAAAAGGATGTAGAACTTTAATGCAAACCAATCACAGCACTGTCGTCTTGCACAAGTCATAGTGTATTTTCAATATCCTTTACATGCATGTTAAGTGTTGAATAGAAAAAAAAGAGCCAAATCTAAATATCATTTAACAGAAAAATGAAGCCAGATTGACCTCTGGACTGCTGCTGTTCACTGCATGTCCAGGTACTGCGTATGAATCCATTTATCTGCTGAGGTGGACTCATTTGGATCAACTGGCTTTTCCTCTTCGGCGTAGTGCCACAGTTCGCAACTCGTGCTCTTCAGTGTGAAAATGACGTGCGTCTCTCCAGGTTTTGGCAAGCCCATAAAGGATGGACTGTCCTCTCACTGTAACAGGGAGGGGGAGAGAGAGAGAGATGGGGTCTATAGAAGACCAGGGCGACGCGTAGAGGATCGAGATATCAGTCGTGGAGGAAGATAACTAAACGGTGACATCACATTTACCGGAGGCGCAAAGTGGAGGATAAAACAGGCGAGCACCGTGTGTGTCTGAGGGAACGGAGCCACTCGGGGGTGGGGGGGCACACAAATGTGAGCGACGCGCACGGAGACGACTCAGGTGCAGAGAAACCGACGTGGCTGCGCGCTTAGGATGCAGAAGTCACCGGTGGAAGATGCAAACTTTTTGTCCCGATTTTTCTTCTGGTAAGATGTTTCCTATGGCATCAATTAATATTGTCAGTAAGTGTTAAATTTACTGCAGGTCTCATTCGGTCTATAAGCTCCTTTGGAGGCTCAGTTGATTAACAGGACAACTTGGACTAAGTATGAAACTCAAAGTTGAGAGGGAGAAAGGGGAAAAATAAAGTGACTTTAAAAACGTAAATATATAAGGCTGAGGTTGATCTCTGGATAATTATGAATCTTTATTTCGTCAGTGTCTTTTTGTCACTTAATCAGTGACTAACGACACTATGCGCTAAATGCGAGTTTGCGCTCCGATGAGGCATGTTCGAGAAAACGCTGTCAGGTGCGGGGGAAGGCGCTCCTGAGAATTTGCTAAGGTCTTAATATTTGTGAAGTCTGGCACCAGCCCTTTACATTACAATTATTATTCAGTGCCTTATTTTGACAATATGTTATATTTGAATATCACTCTCCTAAAATTAAGCCAGTTCCCAAAGAAATGAGCAAACTTATGAAGCCAAATGATGCCAACCAGTCGGTCACTTGGCTTGGGTAGCCTTTCTTAAGGCGTTTAGTCACAGGGGCAAGCACACACCTGGATTTATTTCCCTTCTCTGTCATTAGTCTGACTGTGAAACCTCAATGATTACTTGTATCACAGCTAACAACACTTTATATTAAAGGTTCCACACACTCTGACCATGGCTTATGTGACAGTTTTATCCTCTAACCACAGAGATAAAATGCTGTTCCTATTGTTGAAGCTATACCAAAGCATAAATGACCTAAATGTATGTTCAATGTGACCGTTAATTTACTGATACTACTGTATATGTTTAGCTGGAGTCCTGAGATAATGCATTTCTTATGTTTTTTTTTTTGTAAGCATGTACTTTCATTGTTTTTAATAGTAAACCTGTCAGCATATGCTCAAGCACCTTTTTTCCTTCAAGCATCTTGACTGTAAACAGCTGTTACCCGACAATCTGTCTGTCCTGTGGTTTTTGTGCAGGTGGACGACACCACTGCTGAGAAAGGGCTTCAGAAAGAAGTTGGATCTGACAGATGTGTACAAGGCTCCTTCTTTTGATCTGGCAGACAACCTGTCTGAGAGACTCGAAAGGTTTGTGCAAGTGCAATATTTTTTTCTTAAGTTTACATCTCAGCACACTGACTGGGAATTGTCATACTGTAGCTCAGACTTAAAAGGAGATTTGGATTGTACGAGAACAGATCATAAGTCTTTTCTTTCGTGCTTCCTTGTGGTTCTCAGCACAATATATATTTTGATTGGTTTTCTCTTGCTACAAGGTAGCACAACAAAGAAAATACATAATGAATATCACAAATGTAAAGCAGCATTTTCAGGTAGGCTGATGAAGGCAATGTTTTATCTAATTGGGGTTACTTACAAATCTGGTCAGAGGGTAGAGATTGGGCAAAAGGGCAAGCAAGTTACCTTTTGTTAGTATACAGAAAAGGTGTCATCAGATAAAGGTATTTTCCATGCCAGTAGTTTTTTTTTAAGTTAAGAGTTCTTGACAAAAATGACACATGCCCTCACCATAAAGCTGTTAGGTACCTTCTCTTCGTAACAAGAAAACAGATCGGCCCAAATATGTTAACAATGTTTGAAGAACACTAGTGAGTCGCTGCTGCCTGAACACTGATGCCTTATCAACATTTTTTTTCTTGCATTGTAGTCCCTTGCAATAAAAGACCAAAGGATTCTTTGGAGAGCTGCCATTTGGCACCAGTGTTCAGTAATTGCATACACGTCTGCAAATCTTCTATCCATATTGCTTCCAGTGAATTTGAAATGCATGTGACTAGCATACATAGGCAAATCTTTAGTGGTAAATGAACATGTAGCCAAAACATTACCTAGCAGTCTGCTGCCTCGATGTTCATTCATGCCCTTTACATGCGTTTACTTAACTTTTGCCATTCTTCTGTCAGAGTCAAGTTAAAATATGGGCTGGTATTTAAATATGGCTACACATAAATCAAGCCCAAGTGTGTTAAACAAACAACTAAGCAACAAATGATGGACGGATGGAAAGTTGAACTCTGCACTGTCTACTTTTAATCTAATCTTCCTCCTCACCTGGTTTCACTTCACATCTTTGCCTTCTGTTGCAGCTTCTTTGTCTCTTTCTGTTACTCACTTTTCTGTCTCTGTTTTATCACATGACTTGCTTTGTCTCCACTTCTCACTTAGGTTTTATATTGAGTAAAGTTCAAATTTAGATTTATATCAAGCTGAGTTTAGGAAAAGACCAGAAGTTAGATCTCCTGCCAAAGATTAAATCATGATGTAGCTTCTTTCTTTTTTTTTGCCTACCACAATCATAGCAGTGTCCCCCATTGGCCTTGACTTGCCCAACCCAGGGGCCTTCATCACACTGAAAGGTGCCAACAAGCCAGTTAATGTACATGGGTGTTAAAAAGGTGACCTTTAGAAAGGACCCAGTGCCCACCGGGTGATGAATGAGTAGTGCTTTCTTTCCTTTCTTTATTCGAATCAGGCTAACAGTGAGGACTTCTGGGAATGTGATCTTTACCTTCTATAAAAGCATGCTGTCTACCAGAAGCCCCTCCATCACCTGATTAGCTCAGTTTATGTCAATGAGCATCACTGGCTTGATAAGGATTTCATTATTCAAGATGCAAGATTAAAAAAGCTTTATTAATCCCAGAGGGGACTTGTTTTGCCTAGTAACAGCTGCTCTCTGTTCAAAGGGAATGGAACAACCAGAAAAAGAACTACTCCAACACAAATACAAAATAACACAAATACAAGAAACTCAATAAGAACAAAGAAGTAGTCAGGGTGGAATGTAGTGCAATAAACAGTGATGACATAAGTGATGACTATAAGTAATGATTATGCGGATGGCGAAAAGTTTGATGTGATGATGAACAGTCAAGTTCCTGATCCAGATTCAGTTACAGTTCCAGAGGAGTTGGTGTACTTTATACATCATAACCAAGACAAAAAAGAGGTCCAAGTATAAACATTTTAGGTTCTCACTTGAGAGATCAATGTAGATTTTGATAGGTTGTTATTAGTACAGTAAACCGACTTTGCTTAAACAGTTGTTTATGTTTTCTATTAGCCTTATTATCTAGAGGTTGTGTCAAAGGACACAAGAAAATCTTGAGCAACATTACCCTTGTTCTATTGTGATTTTTTTTTTTAACAGTAAATTGTTTTCTTCTCTCGACCAGTGGTCTTCACCAGAAACACAGACATCGTTTCCCCTCTTTGTTATTGAGAAACAAAGTAAAACAGAGGAACCTAATTTGTGCCGACAGATGCACATAATGTAACTCTAAAGTACGAACAAAATGAACACTTCTCAAAAAGGATGAAACACAAAGACAGGCAGAGTGAGGACTATAAACATGATAACAGTACACAATAACAATATACAAGTTTTAAATTACCACTTACTCTACTAAGTTGTGGAAGTATTGGGTCAGAAACCCTGACTAATTGGGCAGTTGTTTCTAACCCAGGACCCTAAGCCAGTCAGTTTTCACTTTTGTTTAGTGATGCACTGATTGAGTATAAAACAAAATTGAGTACACTCTTATGCAATATCACTATGTTGCACCATCTTATAGTAGGTGTCTAAGTTTGGTGTTAGAGTAAGACAACACAGCTTAGGTAGGCTTTAAAAATACACACCCCATAGAACGATCTCAATGCAACAAAGGCGATTGCAACAGTGATTTCCAATTAAGGCTCACTGCATGACCAAGGTTATAAAATAACATGTAAATACCCCAACCTTCTCTGTCATAAAGACATCACAGTTGTAGCAATGGTTAGGAAGAATAGGAAGAGCCATATTACCAATAACAGAAGGTATAGTGGCTGTCCTTGAAAGATTATGCCATGCCCTATTTACTGTTTATACAACCTGGTTAAATGCTTCTGACTTGGCACAAGGATTATGTATGAAATTTTTTGTTTAGTAATGGATCAGACAGTGCGAAGAACATTACATGAAGTCAAAAAAGTGCAAAAGCAAATGTGGCCAAAGAACATGAAAAGAAGGCTGAATATCGGCATGACATTCTTTGGTCAAATAAAGCCAAAAGAATTTGTTTGGATTTGATTAGATCCAGCATGTTTGCTGTTGGATGGACTAAGCTACAATAGTGTCTGCATAGGGCACGAATTACGGAGGTGGGAGAATGCAAATATGAGGCAGCGTGAGTGTAAATGGATAAATTACATTTATAAATGTCAGTATGGATGTAAGTTTGTATACGCAGATGCTGACAAGATGACTCCCAGTGGCATGACAACGATGAGTTTTGTGGGAGGCATAACATGACACAGCGAAGACCACATTACCTGAACTTTGTACTAGGGGGGTTCACAAAATAAAGTGTGGGTAATCTCCAGGTCATCTGACTTAGACACTTGGGTTCTTACCTGCAGCTCACCGGGGTAGTGTCTAGATATGTTCAGGGATCCAGTTCATGTTTGAAAGCAGCTTATGACTGGGCCTAGTGTGCCCTCTGACTTAAATCACGTAAAAGAGCTGTTGTAAAAGAATCACCTGTGAAGAAGTTGATTTGGCTATGACTGAATGCAACAGAAAAGAGTAACGCTGAATTTTAATAACACTGATGCAGAAACTGTATTTAATTGGGTAGATCATGTCATGGTCAATATACAACACACTCAGTGTGGTCTGTATTAGTGCTGATATCAGCCTGGGTGTTCATCCATTCATCCATCCATTTTCCTAACCCCTTGTCCTCGTAAGGATCGCGGGGGTGCTGGAGCCTATCCCAGCTGTCCTTAGGGCAAAAGGTGGGGTACACCTTGGACAGGTCGCCAGTCCACCGCAGGGCTGACATATAGAGACAACCACGCACGCTCACATTCACACCTATGGACAATTTAGAGCCCCTGGGTGATCAAATAAATTATATTACTCAAAACTGGGAGTTTTACTTGTGTACATTTACACGTTCTCTAGGTCCTGAGTTCTTTTTTTATTGGATGTCAGGATATCAACAGGGAGACACTTCGAACTTTGTCCTGTTATTCACTTTCTTTTTTTCCCCACTCGCTTCCTTATTGATTTACCTTTCATCCTTCTCTTTAACTCATATTTATGAATCCTCGTGTCATCTTGCATCATTGTTAAGCTGGTAAGCTCAGACCTCAGAACAGTGCAGGTACTAAGGGCAGTGAAAACTTGATCCAGTGGTGCCAGGCTCAAAGCGGCAATAGGAAATATCCCAAAACATGTTTAGAACAATCTGTTAAACTCGCACATAGACAAAAAGAGCTCCATCATTACCAGAGAAAGAGCTGTAAATCTGTCCTATGTGTTTGAATCAAATTCTGTCAAAATACTGACAAATCTAAAGGTTCAGTAGTGAAATAAATAATTATTCCTTGTCCTAATGTTTTTTTTGTTTCCAATTGAGTGACAAAGAATTTCTTCACAAATTGGATATGAATAACTGCACTACAGCTTCTCATTTTGTGACTGAATCACCAGCCAAAGATGTAAGAAATTTGACAGCTGATCTGTGGATAAAGTAATAATAAAAAAAAAAGTAAAGGAGCCAAAGCCAGATTTTGCTGCCATTTGACTACTGGATGTGTTGTTCTCCCACCATGCCTGCACTGCTGTTTAACTGTGTTGTAACTCCTGTTCTGTCCTCCCTGCAGAGAATGGGACAGAGAGGTGGCATCAGCCAAGAACAAGCCCAAACTGATGAGAGCCCTGGCCCGCTGCTTCTTCGGCCCCTTTGCCTTCTTTGGTGTCCTCCTTTACCTTGGGGTGAGTCTGTTGGTCTGTCCTCTATGGAGCGTACAGTTCTTGCACACCTCAACTTAGGAAGTGTTGTGTTAACTCTATGATTCTAGAGTCGATCTTGAATTTGTTTACCACTTGCTATTGTCTTGTTTTGGGTTACTAGAATAAGAAAGTCCAACTTTGGGCAAATGTGATGTAGGCTGGGTATAGCAGGAGACAAAAAACCCTTCTACCATTCAAGCAAATTTACCATTTTCACTCATGTACTGCTTTATAGAGATTGTGTACAGCACTTACATATTCCTCTGAGACCAGACAACCGTCTTTTGACATCACTCTTGCTGATTGAAGTTGCGTTTTTCTCTCTCTCTAGAAACTAAATTTGTTGTATTGATCCTAAGATCAACACGTATATAAAAAAATATATATATATATAAAAATATATATATGTGTGGTCACTCTTGGTCTGTCTGATCATGTTTTGGATACTAAGTAAACGTGGCACAAAAATTATACTTGATTGCTGACTCAGAAATAGTGCAGAATCTTAAATATTAATATTTTTCCTGTATTCTTAAACTTTTTCTTGGAATTATCACAGATTTACAGACTTATATTGTATCAGACACTTAGACTCCACTGCATGTGTGCATATGTACTGTATATCATTTAACATTAGTTGTATATTAAAATCTCTGAATCTGAATTGTGATTGTGTTTTGTTCTTCTCTCGACTCTATGTGTAGTTCTTGTTAACAGTGGCGTCCTATAAAGCTACATCATGGCGTACAAACATCACAAGCATGTAGCACAATAGTGTTGCAAACCATTTCACTGTCCTGGGCCAATGCAATGTGACAAAACACTACACTTACAGTGGTACAGTTTGTTGTGGTTGTCATGGCACCAACAGTGCCTGTTATGTTAAGGAGGCTGTGTGGGGAAAACAAAGCTTTGCAAAAGGAGTAACTGGCTTTTTGATGTTAAATATTTGGCGGAATCTGAATTACATTATGGTCAACTGCAAAACTGTGACAGTGGCTATGATATTCTTTTATACTGGGCATCTTAGGTAGCTGGCATATCTTCTAATGCACATTTTAATTCAGAATAGGATCAAGATGCAAATTAAAAATTGGGTTATGCACTTCCGACTTTTATTTTGAAGCTAGTTTTCAAACCTAAAGGTTTGGATTAAGAAAAAATATATTTAAATAAGATCTGCAAAATAATTGGAAGAAATCATGTATCACTTTGCCAGAAATTGTTGAGGAACACCTGACTCTTACCTGCTATAAGGGCACCACACAAATTTCAACCTGAAAGAAAAAAAGAAATAGCTATCATTGTAATATTATATTAAATACGTTAATCTTGTTTCTGTCCCATTGCCCTGTCTCTTGGTGTAGGAGGCTTCCAAGGCTGTGCAGCCTCAGCTTCTTGGTCGAATCATTGCCTCTTTTGACCCGATCTATACTGCAGAACGGAGCCAAGGATACTTCCTGGCCCTGGGACTCTGCCTCCTCTTCATTGCCCGCTTCCTCCTGCTGCAGCCTGCCATCTTTGGCTTGCATCACCTGGGCATGCAGATCCGCATTGCCATCTTCAGTCTTATATATAAGAAGGTAAGAGGAGGACAGTATGTGTGTACACTTGTGTGGAATTAAGGCTTAGTTGTTTCTTTTGTATTTTGTACTTGTGTATTAAATTGCACTAGATGCATCAGATGACAACTGGAGGCACTTTAATCAAGTAATGGAAGCCTAACAGGATTTTGTCAGTTTGAAGCTTGCAGATCAGGTTTAGGTTCACAATTGAGGCAATTCCCCAGCTACTATATTTACCAAAGTCTTGAAATGAGGTCTTATGTCATTATGCAAAAATTAAAAAAAATTTCATTCCTGAAATGTTGACAGTTTTGAGAGGACAGCTTTTTAATTAATGCTATGAAACTTTATTATAATTGAATTTTTTTTCTTAAAAAGTAACTTTAGGAGCCATATAGATGTAGAAGACAAATATACTATACTGTCCTGTGTCACTAAACTTTTTTCCTGATAAAACATGAATGAATAAATCCCTACTTTAAATGGCTTCTTTAACAAGTCAAAAGGTCCACTTTTGTATTAATCCAACTCATTAGCTAAGTGCTTCCACCATGTATAACATGCATGACTGAACGTTCCCAGAGACCTCCTCACATTTGGCAATTCACAGCCTGCGTAGCTTTCCATGTGTCACTGGCTTTCTCTCATCCAATTCACTTTCTACCTTTGTCAGTTGTGCTACAACTGACCCCTGACCTTTAAACTTTTCAGACACTGAAGTTATCCAGCCGAGTCTTGGATAAGATCAGCACCGGTCAGCTGGTCAGTTTGATGTCCGCCCACCTCAACAAGCTGGATGAGGTGAGATAAAAACCCAAACATTGAATTAACTTACATATACTCATTCAGCGTTACTTTTTTGCATGTTTTATTGTTTTGTTTTTTAAATTATTTCTATATTTGCTATAGTACTTCTAGTTGGGGTCAGACCCTGTTTGCTTTAATTATACTTGATATCCTTTAATTATCCACAGTATATTGCATTAGGTATATCTTTCATGAAAAAAACACTGCTCAGAGTTTTGGCAATGGAGATGCTCCAAATTCAAAAGTAGGGCACCTGTGATACACTAACTATGCAAACAGCTATAAGGTATGCTGATCTCTATATTCCACCAGTTAAAAACCAATGGAGCTTGAAAATGTCAATACAATATCAATTCTGTTCCTAGTGGTGAAGTGAATAATAATACTAAATGGGATAATCCTCAATGTTAACACACTGAAACAGTGCAGAGATCAATTTACAAAATGCACCATTTTTGGAGCTGACTTATAGAGGTTCATGAAGTAAAGGAAGTACAATTGTAATAAATTTAGATGTGCACAACTTGAAATTGCCTTTCGAATGTGAATGGCATCCCATTGTTTGGTTGCAAAAGTAATTTCACTTCTGCATAAAAGGAACAATGCAGTAGTTTTCCACTCATAGCTGGGAGAAAGTTATTGTCTCCAGGCAGGATGAGGCAAAAGGGTTCGCACCCTCATGCACTTCAGTGAATGCACTTTATTACACAACACTGAGTGTGTGTGTGGGGGGGGGTTGGCTGAAGCAAGTGTTTCCTTGGGTTTCACTAAGGTGTTGAATGTTGAAACACTCTGCCACCTGCCTTGATACAATTATCACCTGGCCTGGATGTGGCTTGGCTAGCTGCTCTCTCACCGTAGGGGCTATCTTTGAAAGGAAGATGGATGCAGGTGAGAGGATGAAATGGAGTTTATTGAGGTGAAACCAGAACAGTTTCTCACTGACAGTAAAACAAAGAATAATCAGCACAGTGCACTAGATGCAAGTGGATTTTTCAATACTGAAAGTTTCTTTGTGTGATGCCTTTCTTGCTTACTTACATTGATTTTTGCAGTTATCACAAATGTCCATCTCACTGGAGCCCTGAACTACCTACACCTGAAAAGATTTTTTTAGATTCCTGTAAAAAGGTGGGGTTTTAGCTGGATTAAAAAAAATCTCAATATATCACCTTGCTCCCATCATCACGGTATATTGAATCATAACTCCTGCGTCGTGCTACATATCGTTCCAGCTATTACACGGCCCTACTATTATGTTTAATTTTTTACTTTGGTCTCTTATGTTTAGGAGACAACATTTTATTATCCTGGGAGGCGTCCTACACTGAGGTCATATTCCCGTTACTGTATATACACTAAGGTAATCTTTGTGTAACGTGTGCATTTCAGAGCCTGGGTCTGGCACATTTTATATGGATCACCCCCCTGCAGTGTATACTGTGTGTAGGTCTGATCTGGGAGCTGATCGAGGTGAACAGCTTGTGTGCGCTGGCAGCCCTCACTCTGCTGGGTATCATACAGGCCTGGCTATCACAGAAGATGGGACCTTACCGGTAGGGAAGTGCCACACCCATGTTAACGTTAAACACATATATACATATGTAAGTTGTGACCACACATAATTTCATGGGCCCCAATGTCTTGCTGTTTATGTGTTTTGTCTGCTTTGTAAAGATGTACAGTAAAACATTTAGTGCATGTACATATTAATTTGTTTTGTCTGACAATCACTATAACTTCTTGTCTAAAACACTTTGTTATATAAATACACTTTCTACCATTGCTTTTATAGTCACATACTCCACATGTTCATTTTCTGGATATGCTGTTCATACACACGCGTGGTTATGCACAGTGTTCACTGCATATTTGTGTATCTGTGCATTGATTTCTTTGTGTGCATGCAGAAATCCTTCTATGTATAATGATGGAGTAAGTCTGTAATAAGTTTGGTAAAACTGTCTTCTGTAAACAGTGTGAAGCGAGCAGGGCTGATCAGCCGCCGCCTGGCTCTCACCTCAGAAATTGTGGAGAACATTCACTCCGTGAAGGCGTACGGGTGGGAGGAGGTGATGGAGACCATTATCAAGAACATCAGGCAGTAAGTCAGTGAAGATTCTCAGTTATCTCTGTGAAGTTATCTGGAAGTTGAGTCATGGCAACTGGACTTCTTTCTTGCAAGCCTTTTACATTTGTAGATGTGCTTTGAAAACAAGAGAAATTCCTGTCTAGACAGGATGGTGCTGAGATCAGTAATATATTAATGATTTTCTGATTAAAAAATATATTAAAACAAACATATGCAAAAATGCATTTATGCATTTAAAATAAACAATGTTTTTAATTCAACTTCAGCAAAACAAATTGCAGCTTGGTCTATGAATGTTTCTCTGCTAAATTAAATATAATTGGAAACTATTAAAAAGTTATTGTACTAGTATATATTTATTTACCTAATTTAATGTAAAAGTAATAAAAAAAATTATTTCTCTGTCCTTCTACCTCCTTAGGGATGAGGTGACACTGACAAGAAAGATTGGTTCTCTGCGTTACTTCTACAGCGCGACATACTTCTTCTCCGCCATCTTGGTTATAGTGTCAGCTATTGTACCTCACGCACTCGTTAAACCAATCAACCTGCGTCCTATCTTCACCACGGCCTCCTACTGTATGGTGCTGCGAATGACGGTGACTCGCCAGCTGCCAGGATCCATACAGATGTGGTATGACACGCTGGCCCTGGTTAAAAAGATTGAGGTGAGTCCAGAGAGAGTTGCGACATATGTTCACAGATAAGGGGGGACATCTTTGAGTGTATTAATCAGTTACTGTACATGCCTCTATCATGCTATCCTCTCAGTTGACACATAGTGGTGGTCAGCAGAATGTTAATATGAACTTCAAAAAATTATACAAGAACAAAAGAGCATATAGTATATATTAAATGTACGTAAATATATATGTGAAATATATTTTGCCTTCTCTAGGAATTCTTGATGAAGGAAGAATACGCTGTGCTGGAGTACAACCAGACTACCACTGAAGTGGAACTTATTAATGTGTCTGCATCATGGGATGAGGTTTGTTCATGTCTGTATGTCAAATCTGAATTTGTATATTTTGTTAAATTAGTGTGGTTTTATATATAGGATACATGTATTTTAAGTAGTATGCTTAATTGAAAATCACTTAAACTGATGATCAAAAAGTGGTTAATTTTCCTACATATAAGCTTTATTAGAACAGTTGATGTTTATACTGCAAACCTGGAGTAAATTGGATATTTAATAAGATATGATGACAGGATGAAACGTTTGTATATATTTTAGTCATTAAACTAAATAATACCATCATTCAGAATTTAAAAGTCGCCCTTTCTGCATGTGATTTTATTGAACGTATATAGCCAGACAAAATTCAGAAGATTAAAAAGTCTTCCTGCTCAACTTTCAGGCTTTTGAGATTATAAAAAATGCATAAAAACATTATTGTTTCAAAAGGTATCTTAGCCACAAATGCTTTATCAAGAAGGAAGAGTGGAAGGAAGATGTACACTACTGGTCAAAAGTTTTAGAACACCCCAATTTTTCCAGTTTATTGCAATTCAAGTCGTTCAAGTCCAATGAATAGCTTGAAATGGTACAAAGGTAAGTGGTGAACTGCCAGAGGT
>JAUMHL010000027.1:23323053-23385968 GCA_032362345.1 Sandelia bainsii
CTGGTGCTACTAATTCCCACAGTTGTTCCAACTTTTCTGGATTACTTACAACCCCTTCTGTCTGCATAAAAGCAGTACAAAAATGAGGGTGTTCTAAAACTTTTGACCGGTAGTGTAGGTGATAAATTGGATAACTGCATGCCTACTGCATGTATAGGGAAATATACAGCAACCAGACTACTTAAATGCATGTTCATGTAAAACCTGCTGAAGCACAAAAATATTGAGACAACTGTACACAATGCCAGACAATGTTTAATTGACCAAAATCTGAATGTTGATTAATCATCAATGTTAATCATCCCCCATTAATGTCTTTAGTTTGGCATGAGACATAAAGAAAACAAAATGCAAAGTGTACTTGTCAGTTTTGGCAAGTAGCTCTCAAGTTCGGAAAGCCGAAGAGGTCATAATTTGTCTCTATTTCCCTGTTATTTAGCCTTTTATACCTGTTTAATCTAGTTTTAAAATATCAGAATGTGCTGGGATGGCTGAGTTTTTCACCAGTCATAGCATCTAGTCTACTGACCAAAAGTTTAATTTGATCTCATCAGACCATAGAACCTTCTTCCAGTTGACTTCAGGGTCTCCCACATACCACATGCAGAGATAATGAGCTTTTTCCTCTTTGCCGCTCTCCCATAAAGGAGACTTGTGAACTCGGCCAGTAGTTGCTGTACAGTCTCTGCCATCTCAGCTGCAAAAGCTTAAAACTCTCTCAGAGGAGTCCCAGGTGTCTGGGTGAGGCTATCCCTCACTGGTCTCCCTCACTAGTTGTCTTCTTGGACAGTTACTCAGTTTTGGAGAATGGCCTGATGTAGGCAGATTTACACATGTGCCATATTCCTTCTATTTTGAACCATACTAGAGATTACGATTACTGCACTCAGCTCATCTCCATTTAACTACTTGTCACTTCTTAAAAACTTTATAGGCACTTTACGTTTAAGGTAGTTTAGAGCATATAGTGTATATTTGTCTATCAAATGCATTTATGTGAAAAAGATTTCTAGCTAGTATATTATGTGACTCTCAAATCTCAGTTGTTTAACAATTCAGTTAAATTCAGTTTAATTATATAGCGCCAAATCACAACAAAAGTCATCTCAAGACACTTTACAGTATCAGTCAGACTATAAAATGTTTACTGCACGTGTGTGTCTATGTGTTAGTGCTGCAAGGTGGCAATGGTATGTTAAAAAACAACTCCCACAGTCCCCAAATCCACCACGCATTATCGGTAAATAGTTAATTCCTCACCATCACGGGTAGTGGACAGAATAATCTTATCTATAGGCAGTGGCTGTAAACTTAGCCTAACAGGTGTGATTCATTGACCACCAAATACCGTGAGAAAATGGACATCCAAGTGTGTGTTTTTGCCACTTTGCATAATTAATTATCCTGTTGTCGTCACCAAACTTTGCTGGGAACACTGACTCTCCCTTTGAGGTGTTCATCACCTAATTCCCAGATTCTCCTCTTCCCATTCGCAGATGAATAGGAGGGGTGTTGCCATTCTTTACTGCTGACAGCATGTACGTCAGCTCATTAGAATGAGAATTGCACAGACAAACCACAGCAAGCCGCAGTATTAGAGGGACAGTGACCCATAAAACGCCACAGAGGTCAATGATTAAGCCTGTGAGTCGAGCAGAGTTCCCCTTTTCTAACAGTGAGATGTCACCCATTCATCTTTAGAGACCTTGACACGTGAGGTGAAATAAGGCCATTCTGAAGGCGTTGGTACTCATAAAGAATCTTGTTTCCCACAGAAGTTTGATCTGGTGTTACTGTCTGAAAACACAGCATGGCTTATGGACGTCCTCAGTCCTGAAATATCAGTTGTGCCGCCACCGTATTTTAATGTTGTTCAAAATGCCAACATAGGGGCATGCTCTTGAAATTTTTTGCAAGAGCAGTAGCAAATGGCAAATATCTCTGCGGTGCAGAGGTATTTGCTACTGAAAGGTTTTTAGCAAGACTCGCCCTCCTAATCAAGCAATTTTGCTTGCTTCAAAGTATTTCTCCTAGATTCTTATTTATTGTATTTTTATAATGCTGATTACCTGAAGTACTGGACAGAGTGTGGCAGAGCAGGGAGAGAGTGCCAGTTGATGCAGAGTGCTGGGAGTGCTTGATGGGAGTGCACTGGTAGCCTAGAGGTTCGTGCACATGCCACGTAAGCGCAACGTTGCCGGTTCGCGTCCCGGGCCGGGGACCTTTGTTGCATGTCTCTCCCTCTCTTCGCCCGATGTTTCCTGTCTGCCTCTCTCACTGTCAAAACTCTCAATTAAAGGCTAAAAATGCCCCCCAAAAATAATCTAAAAAAAAATAAAAAATCTTCCTGATTTATACGCATTAATAAATTTGGGTGTTTCACCTTGAATACCTACATCTGCTACTTAACCATCTCTGACTTTATCATCTCACGTTGTTATACTGCTTTAATAAATATAGACACATGGTGCTGCACTCAACAAGATCCCCCATTTACAGAAATAATATCCATTTAAATTTTACAGCAGTTCACACAACAAAGTCACATGTCAAAAGTAGTTTTGTCTGTCCATTTTAAAACTATAAATGTTGTTTTTGGAGAACTTTTCATGATTTAAAATTGAAGCAGTTATTCGGTCATTTTGTTTATCAAACCATAGTGTCTTTGTTCCAAAAAGATAAAGCCACAGGAAGTTTATTATGACCAAAACATGTTTTGTTTTTATAGGCTGGCAAAATAAGTCAGTCTTCAAATAAAAAGAAAATTAAATCAAAGAAAGGCTGATACTCAACTTTTCTGCAGGGCATTGGTGAGCTCTTTGAGAAGATCAAAGAAGAGAACAAAACAAATGGACACCTGGGTGGTGACTCTGGCCTCTTCTTCACCAACCTCTATGTCACACCTGTCCTGAAAAACATCAGCTTGTACCTGGAGAAGGGCAAGATGCTGGCAGTGGCTGGATCCACTGGCTCAGGGAAGGTAGGTAAAAAGTAGTTTCAAACCAATCTGTAAGTGTTTTCATTCACTGTCACATTTGGCCAAAGTCTCCTCCACCAAGCTCACTAAAACCCCAAGTACTGACTCATTGCATTTTGTTCTATAAAAGGACAACAATCAAAACGTAGTAGATTGTAAGTGTGACTACATTATTCCCTGTGTCTCCCAGAGTTCCCTGCTCATGATGATCATGGGTGAGTTGGTGCCATCGGAGGGGAAAATCAGGCACAGCGGCCGCATCTCCTTCTCACCACAAACTGCCTGGATCATGCCGGGAACAATTCGTGACAACATCCTGTTTGGCCTGACCTACGATGAGTACCGCTACACCTCTGTGATCAAGGCCTGCCAGCTGGAAGAGGTACATCAATTTTATCATCATTTTTTCCTTCTTTCTTCCCAATATTTACTGCACTACAGATGAAGTGGAATTTTCTAGGTGTTTTTATCTTAGTGACTGAGTTACACAATAATATGTCAACATCAATGAACAATGAAGTTTCCAGTAATAAATTAGTTTAAATTTATCAATTTCTTTAATGGAAAATGAATAAAATAAAATACAAAATAAAAGAAGCGTTACCCAGAAAACCTCCTCCTAAGCCTCTATTTTCAAGATGACAAACTAGTGCAGATGGCTGCCCGAACCACCGTGTTTTTATTGGGCATCAAAAATATGAAGGTACATACAGTAAATAAATACCAATAATGCACAATGCAATGAAAATGACATCAAGTATTTCTTAAAGTTTAAATAACAAATGCATTCTGTCATGTTCCATCTCATGTCTTTTTATCTTTCATTGGACTGATGCTCTCTGCTCAGTTGTCAGGTTCAGGTTTCCTCAGTCCAAATTTACACCCCATTATGTCCCTCGCACACACAAAGACACACATGCTCGCACTTTTTCTCAGTCTCGCACAGATACGCGCACACACACTTGTACTCTCATAAGCCCCAGTGTTGAGTGACAGCCCCTCAGCAGAATAATGTCTCCTCTGTTGCCATGGAAATCCTCTGTCACTGGGAGGGAATATGAGCTTGTTGGTTCCCAGTGACACATTACTTTTGTTAAGTCTGGTGCACAGTGTTAACTTTTATTATATATTCTATTATATATTATCAAGTATATCTTACATTGTTAAGCTGGAACACATTATATTTCAGACATTGCAGACATTACAGTACAGTAGAGGTTTATGATGGAGAACTTAAAGATTTATGCTGACAAAAGTTTTTTGCTATAGCTTACGATGAAATCAATGCAGCAGCTCATACAGAGGGTGACACCATATTTATTTACATCATGCTCCTCCCATCTTCCCTGGCAGTGCCTCCATGGTTTTGACAAAAAAAGTGTTGCCACTGAAAACAAAGCTGCCACACATTATTGTCACTTACATGCAAAGACCAGCCTCTATTTTGTCTTTTGAGGAGAGTCATCAAACACTGACATGATGTGTCAATGACAGTGACATAACAAAAGCAGTATGTGGAGGAGTCACACTGTCTACTGTATACAGTACTGTATTCAAATGACAGGAAGTGTTTCTTTGTGCGATTCTATCCAGAGCATAGACGCAAGCAAACTGAAGAGACAGTTCCTCTGGTTTGTTAAAACCACCTGCAAAAATGACATAATGTAAAGAGATGCTCACCTTAAAACATTTTGCTATGTTTTTCAAGTATTATTTTTGGCATTATATTAGATATATTTTAAAAGTAATGGAATTCTTATATTTTTCAATCTTTAATTGTCACAATTTTGAAAAAAAAAAGCCTGTTAAATTGTGCTAATTTAAAGGCACAATTTACAGTATAATGCTTCTGAAAATAGATTTAAGATTGTTTCTCATAACTGATGATTAGTATTTGAAGAAAAAAAAACACATTTCCTAAAATGATCCTAACGTAAGTTATTGACATCTTAAACTGCATCTTTTTACAGCATCACTAGTTAACATTATAATCTTTTCTATTTGAGACTGGTGATGCATTTAAATCTTGAATTTTGTGTTAGGGAAAATATTTTGTTCATGTTTGGATCATGGATTTTACTGATATATTGTAAGAGAATAAAATATTTGTTTGATTATAATTGTGGTGTAGTATTCTTTTTCCAAGTATAACAAAATGATGCATTGTGAAATTCAATGTAAAACAATTAAACACCAATACCTTTTTAAAAGTTACCTTTTTTTAAAGTTAAACAGTTTTAACTCTTCTCAAGAAGACTAGTAATGACCTAAAATGAGGATGGAAGGTGAACACAGGATTTTCTGCTCTAGGAAAATCCCACAACCGAGAAAAGACAGACACTAGAGCAGGTTTCTCTAGACAGAGACCAGGCGTCTATGAGCTTGTGACAGTAATTCCTCACTATTGAAGCACCAGGCTGCTGTGGGTGGTCTTCCCACTGTTGCCTGTAGCCACTGGCTCGGCAGGTGCTTTTTGTTCACACTGAGACGCACAACATGTCTTTTTAACTATGCTGCCTTATTTTACAAGCTGTTAACCTGTTAACTTGATTCCCTGTGCACTCCTGTCCGGACAGTGGAAACTACCATTAAAAAGGTAGGAGGTTTTAACAATGATAAACTTGTGCTTGTTCCTTCATCCTTATTGGTGTTGAAGCACTGTCTCTCTACTTGTGGCATCCTTGATGTGCTTATTCCAACTATGGTTTATTGTGTGTGTGTGTGTGTGTGTGTGTGTGTGTCTTTTAAATATTTTTTGTTTTATTTAAATTCAAACACATTTTGTTGTCATTTTATTTTTCCAGGTAAAATGGTATTTTCTCTTTTTTAGTGTTTTAGGCTACATTATGTGTTTCTCCATCAAAAACTGTTGCTGTCACAGACCACAAAGGGACTATTCAAAACAAATGAACAGCAAGCTACACCTCAAATTTCAGCCGTTGAAGTGGCTGACCACAAACTCTCGCCAGCAAGAGACACAAGCATAGTCTGTGTTTTGTTGTTTCTCTGAAACAGTTTTGCATATCTTTTCATTAAAAATTTCATCAGCTAAACAAATATGCCATGTTTAGACCTTAACCATAATGGCCACATATTAATTTCTTGTCTGTTTTCATTATCAGAATTGTAAAAGTTTGACCTTACAGTGTATGTTCAAACTGTTGACAATTTTCAGTAACTAGCATTTAGCACATACTAGCAGTGCATCTCGGACCCTGTCCATGTCTGTAAAGGACGCTGAAGCACAGCTATGGGAGAAAGAAAACGCAAAGTTAATGACATGCAAGGGTGGCATATAGACTTGGATATAAACCAAGCCAGTGTGGTTCCTTTAATGCCAGTGATGATCCAGCTTCTGTTTTGATCTGCTGTGTAACAGGGCAAGTATAGAGACGAGTCCATTGTCAGAAGCTAAGAGAAGATTGTTGGTGACTGTGTGAGGTGCTGTTTCTGTACTATGATGCACTCTAAATTCTGACTGGAAATCTTAAAACAGGTTATTCCTGTGCAGGTGGTCACATAATTGCTTTTCATCTTCTTTACCAAGGATTTTATAGAAAAGGTCAGATTGGATGTCAGTTTATAATTGACTAAAGTAGGTTTTTTGAAGGAAACTGCAGAGAAGTGTTCAAGACTGTTCCCTGGACTCCACTCTGGATTGTCATGGTTTAGGATGTCTAATAAAATCTGTCATATTTCTAGATAATAGATCTGTACCGATCTAAAGCGGGATGGATGCCATCTCTCATAATCAGCCCAGGTTTTCCCTAGAAAGTTGCCTAATCCAAAATCTGTTTGGAAAACTGTTGGCAGCGTTCTTATCTGTGTGGTTATCTGTCTGTATGCCAGCACCTCCTACGTCCTAAGTCATACTTATAATTTATTACTCTATTAAATTGCTGTGCAGATTACAGCTTGTCTGTTGTAATCTGCTCCCATATCCTGTGCATTATTTACTGGTTGTAAAATTCCTTCCTTGTCCTTCCTTTTCCTTCCTTTGACCACTTTTGGTAGGTACTGACCACTGCACACTGGGAACACCTCCCGCCTGATCAGTTTTACTATGATACAATAATAAAACAAGCTCTCTGGTATCACACAGTTCCTCTTGCTGTTGTATAGAAGGTGACCATGCATACATGTATTTGAGCTGCTGACCCCTTGTTTCCCTCTCCAGGACTTTGCCCTGCTGCCTGAGAAAGACAAGACCCTCCTCATTGAAGGAGGGGTGACGCTCAGTGGTGGCCAAAGGGCTCGCCTCGGTCTGGCCAGGTACTGCACTTCATGTCATACCTAGGCATCTGTCAGTATGCCTCATTCACCACCTTGTATCTGTCAGTACAGATCACCTGTACCTATGTGTTTTTATAACTTGGTCTTTGCTTTAGTCAACCTTTATTTGACCTTATTATTTTCAGTGCACAAAAATAGAACCTGATTTAAGAAATGGGACAGATTTTATAAATTTTTTGATGAAGACATCCAAATAGGTGAGTGCAGCAATTAGTGTGATCATCAGTTTTTTTCTCTACTAGAATCTGCCTCACTGAGAAATGGTAATTTCTGCCTAAACATCAGTTGCTCCACAGTGCTTAGATCAAAAATAGCTTCTAATGGAAATGAATTGACTGAAACATACAGCCACCACCATACAGTATTTCACTTTTAATGAATAATAGAAACCACTGCTTGTTCACTTGTACAGTCAACTAATAATTTTCTTTGCCATAAATTGTTGATCATTACCAATTTTATCAATACTGTCACTTTGAATGTGTGACAGTAATGATGGTGGCCAGTAAAAACATGTAACTTTCACAAGTATTTAGGATTTAGTGGTGGTGTTGATGTTTTGAATGATAATATTTGTTCCCAGTGTTGTAGAGATTTGAGCCATTATTCTACATAATCATAACCTCTAGAAGCTGATAACAGTTGCTCTTTATTCTTATCTGTGATTGTCTGTGTTTTATGGCCCCACTAGTTAATGACTACTCAAAGTCTAATTTATTACTTCATTAAATCTCTGTCTAGATTACAGCAGACAGACACTCTCGTATTCCCATGTATTATTTATTGGTTTACTGTCCTGACATCAATTTGCAGCCACTTTTGGCTTCTACCATTACTGTAAATAATCACTTGAATTGCTGAAGTTGATAAACCGCACCCGTCACCCCCACAACGACCTGATTGCAAAGTCTTTTTATTGCTGTTTCCTTGTATTTTATTTTTTTTCTTTAACCTAAAGTTGTATTGGTATATGTCATGCTTCCCAGTGTTTTCTCTTACTTTCTGTTTCTTTAACTCACTCTTTACTCACTTTTCTTCCCTCAGGGCTGTGTATAAAGACGCTGATCTGTACCTCCTTGATGCACCTTTCACCCACCTGGACATTGTGACAGAGAAAGAGATCTTTGAGAAGTGTGTATCCCAACAGAGAGTCTTTTACGTAGATGAGACAGGGGTGGTGGAGCTAAAGTTTAAAGTTAATAGCTTAAGTTCAAGGTCAAGGTTATTTCTTGCCTGAGATGCACTTTAGTAGGTTGAGAAGTTGTGGCTGTTTCATCAAAGATTTTTAATCAAGGTACTTATCCTTTGATATTTGGACTTTCCCAATGTTTCATAGGAAAAAAGTTGGCAAAAAACCACTGCTGAATGAACATTTTCATTATGCACGCAAAGCCCGAATGTAGTTTTTTTTCAGTGTGCCCTTTTGTTTTTTTTCTTCATATAAACAACCACTGCTTTGTCTGACAGTGAAAGGAATACTGTATATAAAAACTGACAGAGGTTTATGAGAGAGCTTCACTTTGTGCACACTTCATTGTATTGTGAATACAATAAAGTTTGCCTATCAATCTGCACTCAATAACCTATAATGAAAATATATTTATAGAAATGTTTGTTTGTTTCTATTCAATAAAGTATCAAACTGAAATATATTTTACAAAAGTATTCACAACCATAGTTCAATAGAAACTCTACTGGCAGACATTTCAGTTTTGTGTCTTCTTGGATAAGTCTTTACAAACTTTTTACACCTGAATTTGGTTACACAGCTGGTCAGTGTGTCCCGTTGTTCCCGACAGATTCTATCTTTGGATGAAAAGTATCAGTGAATTGGGGCGGCAGTAGATCAGTTGGTAAATAAGTCATCTATGAATCCCAGGGTCTTATTCCTGCCTACATGTCGAGGTGTCGTTGGACAATACACAGAAACACCATAGTAGAGCAGACAGTACTCTCAGGCAGACAACTTCCCCAAGGGGATCAATAAAGTATATGGAGACCTGCTGAGATGGTTGTTCTTCTGTCAGGTTCTCTATCTCTGCAGAGGACTTCTGAAGCTCTGTTATAGTGACAGTTGGGTTCTTGGTCACCTCCCTGATCAAGGTTCTTCCTACCTGTTCACTGAATTTGTAGGGATGGTCCCTGTGCTGCTGATATGCCCTTGCCTTGATCTACACTTTGCCAGAGCTCAACAGATAGCCCTCAGACAAAACCTGCTTTCTCCTCCCTAACATGCTGTTTAAATTGTATTACATTTATACACATCTGTGTCCTCCTATATTATGTTCAATCAATTCATTTGATCACAGTTGAGAAATAAAGCAAACAAGATACCACAATTTGAAGTGCCACGACAAAGTGTCTGAATACTTTGGGTAATTTTGTCATTTTGGGCTGTATACAGTATTGGTATAGATTAAATGAGGGTTAATAAAGTAGCAAGCTTATGTGTGCGATTGGTGAAAGGGTCTGAAGACTTTCTCAAGCTACTGTAAGTTGACCTCTTATTTTTATGAACAATCTCATTTTCTGTATCACTACACAGGTGTGTCTGTAAGCTTATGGCCTCCAAGACTCGTATTGTGGTGACCAGCAAGTTGGACCATCTCAAACGAGCAGACAAAATCCTTCTACTGCACAATGGAGACTGCTACTTCTACGGCACCTTCTCAGAGCTGCAGGCCCAGCGTCCAGACTTCAGCTCTCTCATCCTCGGCCTTGAAGCTTATGATAACATTAACGCAGAGCGACGCAGTTCCATTCTCACAGAAACTCTTCGCAGGGTGTCCATTGATGAAACCGCCAGCTTCCGAGGCCCAGAGCAAATTCGCCAGTCGTTCCGCCAGCCCCCTCCTCCGCTAATACTTTCTGGATCCCAAGGTCAAACTCTAGGGGATGGCTATCCAGAAAAACGCAAACAGTCACTCATCCTTAGTCCTCTGTCAGCTGCCCGCAAGTTTTCCTTCATTGGGAACTCCCAACAGACTGCAAATACTCCACAGGCCCTGACAACAGAGAATGGGGTTCTTGAACTTTCTGAGAGGAAATTCTCTGTAGTACCTGAAGATGATCAAGTAGAGGAAGTGCTCCCCAGGAGTAACGTGTACCACCATGGGTTGCAGCATCTCAATGGGCAGCGACGCCAGTCTGTTCTTGCATTCATCACCAATTCTCAGGCCCAAGAGCGCAGAGAGCAGATGCAGTCATCCTTCAGAAGAAAGCTGTCCATCACACCACAGTGTGACCTGGCGTCTGAGCTAGACATTTATGCCCGCCGCCTGTCCAAAGACAGCATTTATGACATTAATGAAGAAGTGGATGAAGAAGAAATGGAGGTAGGATTTTGTTAAAAACCTTTTTTTTTTTTTCCCCAAGGCACGTTAGTACACAAGTAGATACTGTACATGGTTAATGTTTTGCTTCATTTTCAACATTTTGTGAATACCCACTAACTGCATTCTAATTAATTTCTGAAGATACAAGGCAATTGATGGTGAGTGTGTCTGTATGATAAAAGAGCAATTTTGTGTATTCACAGCAATGCTTCGCTGATGAACGTGAGAACATCTTTGAAACTACCTCATGGAGCACATACCTACGCTACATCACTACTAATAGGAGCTTAGTCTACGTCCTCATTTTCATTGTCTTTGTCTTTGTCATTGAGGTAAAAATAACTACCATTTATTAGGTGTGTTTTGTTTTGTCTTGTTTTTTTGTTGCTTTAATTAATATGTTCTTCCCTGCATCAATAGGTTGCTGGTTCAGTCATTGGAGTTTTCCTTATTACTTAGTAAGTGTCATGTTTTATGTTCAGTGTCGCAGGCTGTATTAAACCCTTCCCTGTCTTGCAGTACATTGAAAAAATACACATGTATTTGCTGGCTAAAGTGGTTTTTAAGTGGTTCAAGGTGTGTAATATTGATGAGCTTTAATAGATATACAGCTGACCAGTCTACACTGTATTCTATACCTATTTCTTGACTCTGTTCTTTGCTTTGTTCTACCAGCCAAATAAACAGCCGTTCATCACTCAACATCAGTCAGCAGCAAACCAACGCATCATCCCCCGTCCACCTGTCAATCATTGTGACACCGACCAGTGCTTACTACATCATGTACATCTACGTGGCCACATCAGAGAGCGTGCTGGCCTTAGGATTCTTAAGGGGCCTCCCATTAGTGCACACATTACTCACTGTGTCCAAAAGACTTCATGAACAGATGCTTAGTGCTGTGCTACGAGCCCCCATGGCTGTGCTCAACACCATGAAAACAGGTAATTTTCTTACTGTTCTTTCGCAGTGTTTTTTCAAGGCTTTACTGTTTGGGTTGCTTCACTATGCTTCTATTCACCTGTTTAGATTTTGTTTTTGTTTTGTTTTTTCTGCACAATTGTATTGAAGGCCATACTAATGTTTTCATTCACTACAATTTTTCCCTACTTTGTTACTTGCTTGTCCTCTTCCAGGCAGGATCATGAACCGATTCACCAAGGACATGGCAACCATAGATGACATGCTTCCTCTGGTGCTGTTTGATCTCATACAGGTATTTAGCAAACGCAATGGATGACATGACATAAAGCAATAGAATATGCAAAAAAGATTATAAGGCTGCAAAACATAGCTCTATCTAGTGTTTATACATTTACAGTGACATTTAAGATCACTGAAATCTCTCATTTACTGAAATATTCACACCCTTAATTCAGTAGTGCGTAGAAGCCTCTTTGGCGGAAATTATAGATTTGAATCTAGTCTCTACAAGAGTCTCGCACCTGGATTTGTGCCGATCCTCAATCAGACGCACACAAAGGCTTAACACAACAAATATCATGCTGCCAATAAACCTTTAGAGTTTGCATGCATCCCATTCAAAATTTGACCTACACTCTGTATTTCACTCATATCAACTGACACACAGCCAGCGGAACACCACACTGTGTGTGAGTTAAGTACAGACTCACGATTATTTCTGCTGCTGATTACTTCTTCACATTTGATAATTTTTTTCCCTCTCACACCAGCTCACATTGATTGTTACGGGTGCCATCTTCACTGTGTCAATCATGCGGCCATACATCTTCATTGCTGCTATTCCATTGGGTGTCATCTTTGTTATCCTCAGGAAGTATTTTCTGCGAACTGGGCAGCAACTCAAACTACTAGAGGCTGAAGGTAGGAGTGGTGGTAAAATATGGTGACAGTGTATTCAAACTTATGGTATAAAATATTTGTATGGAGTTCAAACTGAATACTTTGACCAAATAATTGCAATCTCTGTGACTTTAGGCAACCAAGACAATGACACTGTGTGTGTTTCATAAAGCAACAGTCGCACAGATTTGTGTTGTTTCAGTTAGACTAGCATCTATGTAGCCCAATGCTCCCTCTTAGTTGAGGAAAGACAAGCAAAGAAAGTGCAAAAACATGGAAAGTGGACTGTTAAGTGGAGAAACTGAACTTCTCATACAAAATGAAAACACTTGCAACATGCAGAAACAAATGCAATGTAGTGAAATATATAAAATGACTGCCATTTATTGAATAGATTTAATTGAATATAACAGTTGATTTATTGGTTTGTAAAAGTCAATTCATTTAAAATATTACATACTTAATTGAAAGACAGTTTATTTTTATGGTTTACTCTTGTCACTGAGTCAGTAAGAGTGAGGGTTAAGGACAGTAAGAAGAGAATGGCTGTGTCAAAGGACAATGATGAATTGTCAAATATTTAGGAAGAGTAAAAGTGAAAACATTTCAGGAAAACCAATAGATCAAACAGAGGAAACAAGATTTGGGGGGGCTGGCAGACGCCACGGTCATCATAATTTCATAACGGCCTGTCGGCAGGCAGAGCTGGTGGATGGCCCGAGGGCACAGGTCGTGCTGAAGAACAACAACATGACAGAGGAAGGGTTGAAGGGGAGGATGGACGGACTGCCTCAGATGGGGAAGAGCATTTACAGGAAGTGGGGCAGAGTGCTTTAAACAGTCACCTTTAATTAGCAGAGTTTCTTTTTGCAAATAATTAAGACATGTCTTGAAACATCAATAAAGCATGTCATTATTATTACTATTAGTATTATTTACACGTTAGACAATTGTTTTTCGGTTGTTTGACCTAAAAAGTTTTATTTAGAGTTTTTAGTGATACAAATGTCCACCCCCTTCTTAAGTAATAAACACTTTTCTGTTTATGCGATGCTGTACAGTCCAACTGCAGTACAAACTATAGCCTGAGCATACAGTTAAATCAACACCTTTCCAAAACTGTTAACTAAAACTGCACAATAGAAATCCCTTAATAAAAGTCAATTGTATTAGTTTTAGCTTGGTCTACCAAATACGTTGCAGACAATATAACAAAAAAAAAGTTACAGTAAATACATTAGAGCATGGAGTGTAAAAATCCTCTTTCAATTCAGATTTCAGTTTAGAAGTCATACTTGTTACCCACCAGAAAACTTCCATGCTCAGATATCAGAGCAGGTTTGTACAGTCGGCGGATGACAAAACAGGTCACTGTGCTGCTGACGAAGTTTCCACTTTTTTTGACTTCCCTTGTCTGCTCTCTGTCACTGAATGTGTGTTTCGGTGATGACGGTGAAGTCTTTCCTGAGCCGCTGAGAGCAGGTCGGGTTCAGAGAGACTAACCAAGCTGGGATTTCCCACTATCCCCATCCTGTTGTCACTCCCCTCAAGATACAGTGGAAATTATGTGTATTAGTCACTCTTAGGATTACTGTATAAAGACACAAGCTTTGAAAATAAAGTGTCTCTAACTGTGGTTGAACAGAGAGCATGCAATTTACACATGAAAACTATGCTTAATTTAAAAGAGGTACAGTAAACATAGTCATTTCAGTTTTGTTCCCCTGAATGGATTTACATTACGCTTTTTGGATAGTTTCACTTCGAACACACTGCAGTTTACCAGTCGTAAAGCAATGCAGGGTAGCTTCACAGTTTAAAAGTAACAAATGTAGTGATGCATGTGCAAGTGTCTGCACTTTGAACTGTTGTGTTCATTTTAAGTTCCATTGAGTTTGAGTAACATTGAATACAGCAACATTTGGTTTACATAGGTTTTTAGATGAAGTCCGATGTTTTATCTCATCCTCTCCTTCACTTGCTGTTTTGGTTAATTCAATTCAGTTTATTTATATAGAACCAAATCACAACAAAACAACTTATCTCAAGGCACTTTACAAAGTAAAGCCTTAAAACCTTACAGAATATAACTATATAAAACCAGACAAATCCCTCTTGAGCAAGCACTAGGCAACACTGGAGAGGGAAAAACTCCCTTTAAAGGAAGAACCCTTCAGCAAGCTCAGGGTGGGCGGCCATCTGCCTCGACAGGTTGGAGTGAGTGGAAAGATCAGAGGGTAAAGAACAACAACATGCAGCAGTCTGCTTAGTGCGATTTTATGTTGGTTTCCTCCAGTGTAATTTAACTCTTTGCCCTGGCAGTTAGTGTTTATTGAGCCTCAGCCGCAAACTGTGTTGTTTCTTCATTAGAAAAATGTTTCCTCCATCAACCCTTTTTTTTCTGTCATGCCTCATTTTCTTTTTTCCCTATAAATCTCCTGATTTATTAAGCAGAGTCAGTAAAGTTTGTTTTGTCTATCTTTCTTCTTTTTGAGACAGGTTCATAACAACAAAATCCATGCCTTTTCTTCCACTACTTTGGTTTTCTGTCCTCACTCTCACCTGTGTCACATTACTTCTGATCTGAACCACTTTTGCTCACTTTTATTCTTGCATTCAGACCAACTAAGCAGTGTAGCAGCAACCATTTAAACTGTATGTATTAAAACCTTACTGTCTTTTAAAATAGGTGTCCCCTCTTCTTCTGTCTTGCAGCTCGCAGCCCTATTTTCTCCCATCTCATCATCTCTCTGAAGGGTTTATGGACAATTCGGGCATTTGGGCGTCAGACTTACTTTGAGATGCTCTTCCACAAGGCTCTCAACACTCACACGGCCACCTGGTTCCACTACCTGGCAACACTGCGTTGGTTCCTCTTCCGCTGTGACATGATCTTTGTCCTGTTCTTCACCGCCGCTGCCTTCATTGCTGTGGGAACTAATCGTGAGTGTTGGGATGACTGTGGATAGATCACTTGAACGCTATGTGCATGGATGTAGGATAGATTTAGGAATTCTCAGTTAGAAAACCGATGTCTTTAAAACCGTGGGTGCAGTCTGTTTTAGAACGAGGTTAGAAAGGTCATAGAACTTTAACCTAAGGTGGATTCTTAGATTCTACCTTTACCTTAGAATACTAAGCTTATGATTGTAGTGTAGATGGCTGAGCACTATAAGAGCATAACAACCCCCCCATTGTTCACCTTTTGCAAGGTACTTCTATTAAAAGTAAGGAATGTATAATGAAGATGTACTATAGCATATGAGAATAATGATAGTGATCTATCATTTGTGTTGTTGAGATTAGTTAGGAAGTAGGATTGCGCAGTTGAAAGAGTGATGAAGGAACATCTTGAAATTCCATTAAGTTCAAAGTCAGTAAACACCTCATTATTTCCACTGAGCCCATCATGTGTAGGAGCCTCTGTCTTATCTGTGTTACAGTGAGCAGAGTCAGATAACAGAATCATAACAGAACAATTTGTCTGTGAAAACATATCAGAACTGTTGGAATGCCACCATATAAAATGTCATGTACAAGAGGAAGCAAGTGTTTATTTAAAAATATGAACGAGGGTGGCGCACACACAAACAGATGTTGGTACGTCATAGTGTGTTTATGTTGAAAGCAGATTAAAGGTCATTTCACAGCTCATTCATTTCCAATAGAGGCAGTAGCGGTGTTACTCTGATATAAGAGAGAGGACAGAACTGATGCTTGTGTGTGTTTGTGTGCACTCTACAGAGGATGAAGCAGGGGAGGTCGGCATCATCGTTGCTCTGGCCATGCTCATCTTGGGGACTTTCCAATGGGCTGTCATCACCAGCATCACAGTAGATGGACTGGTATGTGGTCCACAGGCAAACACCGCAGTGTTGTCATCGTTTGGATTACGGTCATAAGAGCCAACTTACATTAAAATACCACACAACCAATGGCCAGTCAAAAGTGCGTCAAGCTTTACAAACACGCACCTTAGAGGAGGTTTTGGTGAACATGTATGGGTTTACCTAACACCTGTGTCTCCCTCCAGATAAAATGTCTCTGTTTATGTGGCGTCTAACCTTCTCAAATCTTCCCACACCCCTTCACTTACGGTTCATTACAGATTTACCCCATAAGGTACCATTCATACTTCAAAGTAACAGCTTCAAAATCATATTGAGTTGTAATAAGGCAAATGTCTTCTGCACTCAGTAGTCCGATCAGTAGTGAGGAGAAAATTGAGATTTCGGACACTTGTGTCCTTAATAACTGTTTGAACCGCGTGATTGTAATTTCACGCAACAGTGCACCGTGGGACTGTTACAGAAAATAGTGTACATGCCAAATGCACTATTTCTTTGTTCCACTGTGGAAGTTTTGAGTATACTGTATAGTGGACAGGTTTACACACTGAAGCTAATGCAATCTCAACTGAGGAAAATATGCTGCTAACACCTGGCTATAACATATAGGAATTGAGATTGTTAAGATTGTTGTCATGTTAGCTAGCATGAGCAGATCAAATGTCAAGTCTGAGATGAAAGTGTGTAATATTTCACAAAGACAGTGACTGCTGAGTGGCAGAGTAGCGACGTGGGTGTAATTCAGAGAATCAGTGAAGGGGGAAACGCATCTCAGTGGGAGAACAGACTTCAACACAATGTCGCTTCAATACCAGCTTTAACCTGTAAATGAATGCACATGTCCATGAGCAGCTGTCTAAGCACAAGTATTTACGACAATAATGTAAAAGTTAATTACACTCGGCAACTGCAGGGGGTGCCAAATAATAAAAGTACCAAATCTTGCATATTGAGGCTTTAAAAATCCACCTTTTTGGACTACACCTCAACTACCTTTTGGTTATGTCTCATTTCATAAAAAAAACTATTTTAAAAAGTGTGAACTCTTGTATTTTGGCACTGAACAGATGCACTTTCAACTACTGATGGCCTCTAGCTGGAGTTTCAATGCACTGGATGAAAATCTAACTTTCTGCTGTATGTCAGTGAGCTGTTCCTTAGATTTTTAGAAATTTTACATTTTACATACCTCATAGTCATTCTTCACATTTCAGAGTGGTCCTCCATAATTGTGGGTTGGCTATAGCTGAGATGATGGAGCAGTTCAGCCTTTAATTGTAAGATTGTTGGTTTGATTCCTGTATTTTCCAGCTAAACACTTATGTTATTCTTCATATAGACATAGGAAAAAACATTGATGTGATTTTGTACTAAAGCATCTCCCAAATGAAATTACACTAACAATTAATAACACTACAATGTTTTGTTTTTTTGGTAAATAACATTCCTATTCACTGTAGTTCACTACTTTGTACCAGAACATTAGTCAGCAGCAGATACAATATGAAAACACTGTGGGAAATTCTTCTTCTTCTGTGTAAGAGCAGTTGATGTTGCTTGACCAGTCCTCACAATTACTCATACTTTACTTTTGAGGGAAGAACAAGGTGAACTGCAGATGCCTCAGCAGTCATTGTTATGTGTGAAGCACCAGTTTGTACCCAGTTAGCGGAGCTGCCAGAGCTTATCTCGGTGCAGGACGTTATGTTCGGTACTCATTCACACAGCAGTAATGGTGTGTTCAGGAGGGTTGGCACTGTTCTTCATGGCGTTGTGACTGATTCTGATGAGAGTGAAAAAAAATCATTGCAGTGACTCATTCTGGGGGATTTTTATTTTTTATTACATCAAGTGTAAGAGTAGCTACTAAAGTAAGCATCTCAATCTCAATGTCTCCAAAATGTTCAATGTCCAGAACTGTTCAGTTTAGTTTTTAAATTCTCTTTTTATCTTTATTGGGCATTTTATCAGGGTCCAACCATGGTCCCTGATGAGGACCCATAGTAAAAATTTATTGTACTTCAAACTGCAAATGTTGCTGGACTTTTAATAATAAAGGACGTTTAATGTACAAGATCAAACTTACAAAATAAAACACCTTTTTGCAGTTACAGAAAGTTATTTATGCCATTTAAATGTCATTTGAAACATCTGTAAGTACAGTATGTTAACTTTCCATGAACTACAAATTCATTTACATTTCCAATGTATTCTCTTCGTTTTTCCTCCACCTCTCTTAGATGCGTTCGGTGGATCGAGTGTTCAAATTCATTGACCTGCCATCAGAGGAGCCACTGCCAGGGAAGTCTTGTGGCAAAAGGGGCCCTGACCTTGTTATCGACAACCCTCACGCTCATGACTGCTGGCCCAGTCTCGGCCAGATGACTGTCCAGGGCCTCACTGTCAAATACACAGAGGCTGGACGTGCTGTCCTCAGTGATATCTCCTTCTCTGTGGAGGGTGGGCAGAGTGTAAGTCCTGAGTGATGGGTGAAGAGTGTGTGTGGCTATTGATAATTGGCTGTGATGCATGTGAGCTTTATTAGCTCTGTTTTATTATAACTTTAAAATTTCAGCGTATTGATTAGCCCTAAAGGGTCATAGAAGGTTTATAGCTAGGTGGCATCCTAGTGAATCCTGGTGACATTATCCTTTTTTTTTGTCATTTGTCATCTGCTGTAATCCATTTCATATATTAATACTGGGTCAAATGGCTATGTTGAAAAAATAGCTTGTAGTGACAAACTCACAAATAACTATAATCATCTTTGTAGTTATTTGGAGCTCCAGAGTGTTTTGTTAGTTTTAGCATTTTTAGGTGGCAAATTAGGACAACAACATACATTGTTCTCTGGGGTCAAAATACAAATAAATCCATAAATCAGGCAACACAACAGTACAGATTATTAAACATCCAGAAAATTACAAATAAGGGAGCCATGTAAATATAAAGGTATGACAAAATTATTAAAATAACTAAATGACTAACAACAGTATGTTTATAACAGCAATTCCTAGCTTGTAGAAAACAGTTTCCTTTTAATATATATTTAAAATATTTCAAACTTCTGCCTGCATCTGGCTTTTGGAGTCCTTATACAGTACTTAGGGTAGCGGAAGTTGGTCCATGATGGCCAAATACCTCTCAGTGGAAAGACAATTTGTCCAACGACTACATACCTGCTGACTCTCTCTGCTCCTGGCAGTAATTATAATCGGTATGAGCTCATCAGAGTGATTCCTGCAGGACAGTGGAGTCCAGTAAGTGTCAGCACTTGAGCTTCGTCACATTAGCTGCTCTGTGGCCTTCGGGTAAATGGGCTAATTGTTGCCACAATAGCTGCAGAGGAAAGGACAGAGAGAGCATTTAGATGTCTAAACACGTCGGCCTGTATTCATATGTACTGTACACAATACAGATAAACATGTACATACAAGTGCACTAGTAATTAGCAGAAAATGGTGAATTTGTTGATAATGATAATTAAACTGATAATGAAAAGAGCTCAATGGGACAGGTTGACAACTCAAAGTAAAATGTTTCTGTCCTCTTTGTGTGTGTGTGTGTGTGTGTGTGTAGGTGGGTCTACTGGGTCGAACAGGTTCAGGTAAGAGCACCCTGCTGTCAGCTCTGCTGCGTCTCGCCTCCACTGATGGAGAAATTTCCATTGATGGCATCTCCTGGAGCTCCGTCTCTCTGCACACCTGGAGAAAGGCCTTTGGAGTGGTGCCACAGGTACTGAGCTGCTTTTCAGCAACACACTTCCAGAGTTGCTGATTGTTGGACTGTTGTCCAACCAGATCAGGAAGTCCTACTATACAGTCGAATGTTAAGAAAATTTTTAAAATGCACATTCTTTGACATGAGCAAATGCAAAAGCATGACAAAAGCATTGTTGTGGAATTGTTACTTTTAGGATTAGAAACATATAAACAAGATGCCATCGGCCAAGTTGTGAAATATTTCTAAAATGACACTTCATCATCATGAAATGCAGACATTTCGACATTTCATTTTAATGCAGCCTCTTTAATCCGATCAGACTATAAGACTTAAATCAATGTGTTTTGAACAGAGAGTCTTTATTCTGACTGGAACTTTCCGGATGAACCTGGACCCACACGGACGTTACAGCGATGAAGAGCTGTGGAGGGTAGCTGAGGAGGTGAGACTCTGATTTCATTGATAGATTCAAGTTTCAAAAACAACTTTATTAATCCCAGAGCGAAATTGTTTTGACTTGTTACAGCTGCTCACAGTAACGACAATACAAAAACTCAAGAAGAACAAAGAAAAATCTAAAGGGAGAGGAAATATGTCAATAACAGTCTGGGGTGGACTTTAATAATTTCTCCATTCTCAGCAAGCACACAGGAGATCCTATAGGATATAGCTATGATTGACAAATGAGTCTGTTCTACCAAACACATAGGCATCTCGTTTTGAATGAGTCACTGTGCCGTTCTGTGTAGTAAAATATCTAATGCATATCCCTTAGGTGGGTCTGAAGTCAGTCATTGAGCAGTTTCCAGACAATCTGGACTTCCAGCTGGAGGACGGAGGCAACGTGTTGAGCAACGGTCACAAACAGCTGCTGTGTCTTGCCCGCTCCATCCTCAGCAAGGCCCGCATCCTGCTGCTGGACGAACCCTCCGCGTACCTCGACCCCATGTCAGTATTAACACCAAAAGACCAGACAGTGAAATGTTGTTCTGCATCTTTCATAATGTTCAGTTTTCAATCTTTATTTTGAGATCAGTGTTTGCCTTGAGCAATTTGAAACAAAAAAAGGCATCAGGCAAAGTCATAACCTCGGTATCACCAACTTTAGTATGAATATAAACACACTGTGATTTACAATTATGCAGAGTCTTTTTATTGTGATGTGAAATGTTTAAAAGTTGTTGTAATTGGTGTTTGTGTAATAATAATTGATTACATGACCAAAGTGTAATGTGAAAGACGTCATGCATGTGACAAACCAGAAGAGAATCAACATTTTAGCTTCTTATAGCAGCTCATCGTTTTACGGCTCAAAATTTTACTGTTTTGGTTCACGCTCACCATTCTCATGGCATTGCTTCCAGGAGACGCATTTATTTCACAATAATAAGTGCAGTCTGCAGATTAAACCTTTGTCATGCTGTCTGCATGTATTTGATTGCTTTTATGGGCATGTAGGCACACTAGAAGCTGTAAAATTTTGTTGACAAGTGTATCAAACACTTGATACCTGAAAGTAATTAAGGATTTGTATTTCCTTGTGTGTTTGTGGCTATAAAGTGAGGTCACAGTGCAGCATCGGCCACCCAACTTTAACATGTGTAGTGTTCCTGTCACTACATATGGTGTCAATCTAGAGTGCTTACAGGAACTCGGACCTACTGTATTTATGTGTGCGTGTGTGTGTTACCATATGTGCAGAGGGGATCATGATGGTAAATTGAGCATATAAAGAGCAATCTAGTTTAACCTGAGGGGAGTACTGCCTTCATGGGAGGACAACGCTAAGCTAATGTGTTAGCATTTCACAAGACTATCTTTGATGATGATGACGGTGGTGTTGTGTGTGTGTGCGTGTGTGAGCAGAACGTTACAGGTTCTGAGGAAAACGCTGAAGCAAGCATTCTCTGGCTGCACTGTCATCCTATCAGAACACAGAGTGGAGCCACTGCTGGAGTGTCAGTCATTCCTGGTGAGTTTTGCATTCATTTGGGATTTTGGTTGTCATTGGTGCTAATATTCACTCTCCTTCTAAAGTCAGACAATTTGTGCAAAGAAATGTCAGCGTTCTACAGCAGTTTGTTTCCGTTAGTTACAGAAGCATGACCCATAGAGGCACAATAACACACAGTCCTGAAGTTAATACAAATCCTCTACAGCAGTGTCTTTTACAAAATAAACGTTCTCACTATTCTTACTATTTATGTCAAATCACATCCAGTTCTCTTTTTAATATATTAGTAACCTAATATTTTCAAACATAAATAGAAGCCCACATGAATGTCTAACCAACTTATCCTTTTTGTGGCCTGTCTAGATGATTGAAGGCAGCTCCATGAAAAGCTACGACTCCATCCAGAAACTGCTGAATGAGACGAGTCACCTGAAACAGGCCATGAGCCCTGCAGACAGGCTGCGTCTCTTCCCATCTCTGCACCGCCTCAACTCCAGCAAGAGGACGGCGCCGCAAACCGGCAAGATCTCATCCCTGCCAGAGGAAGCCGAGGACGAAGTCCACGACACTCGCCTCTAACCGACCAGACACACAAACACACACGAGCACGGACACTGATGATTTTTGAGGCAGTTTGTTTTTACAGGTGGTCCAATTAAGAAAGAGTCTTTATTTATTTTGTTTACAGGACACTAAAACTCGCCATCCCTAAACCAGTCAAACGAGAGTAGGGAAACTAAGTTTATACAAAATCATTTAGTTAACTAAAATTTTAAGTTTTGCATAATAAAAGTAAATCAGGGTTCCTTTATTATAATTTAGACTTTTTTTAAAAATGAAAACCAATGATTGCGACTGATTTATACTGACCTAAGTATCATACAGTTCTTCATATACAGTCTTGTACATTTGGATGTGGACGAGACATTACAAGTTAACAGCATGACACAGCAAACACAATGGAAAAACATAGCAAAGACAATGTGGAAATTAACTGAAATTAACATTAATATGCAAGTTGTAGAGGTTTTGCACACACAACAATGTTATGTGGCTGATAGTTTGGCTGTTTGGATGCCAGCAGCCCTGTGTATAAATCTTAAATTCAAACACAGTTTCAAGTGTAAGAAGTAAGTAAAGAAGAGTAATATTATTATTGTATGTGCTGCATAGTAACAGACCACCAGGACCAGACACAAATGTACCACTGACATGTAAATTAAGTGTGAAACATTCTCCGATATAAAAAGTTGTTCTGTTTTTGAAAACCATTTTAAATACCTTTGCAGGTTCCAGACAAATTGTATGAAGGGTTTTTTTTCTAATTGAAATGATTGCCTCAGTATCTTTGGTTAATCAGTCTGACCCTGCAGAAACTTTATCACTGTCAACACACATATACACACACACACACACACCCCAATAGGAAGAGTGAATCTGTTGGCTGACACTGCTGAGTGATAACCCACATACCCGTATTTTTCTATCTGTATGCACTTTAGAGAACTCCCCGAGGTACACAGCAAGGAAATAGTCAAATGATTCAATGCCGAATGATTAAAAACACTTTTTCAGTTTCTCCTTGAAATGAAGTGTAGATGTAGAATTAGTTTGACAACAAAATATGATTTATATCTTGATTGTTCAGCATCTAACACCTGACGGAATTATAGGAACAATAATAAATTTCAAATAGAATTTTTTTGTTTTGTTTCCAAAACCACTGCTGTACAAATGCAAAGCTAATTTTTTTAAATCAAAGTTGAATTGTATTTGTCTCTGAAACTGGAAATCATTTTCACTCCTCTAAAATCTTTTTTTTTTTTTTCTTCTTTGGCTCAGAGAAGAATGTGTTACTCCTTTCATACTGAATAATAGTTTTGTAAAGCAGTGATGCAAAAAATTAAGGTACCATGAAGAAATGCCTTGATAACGGTTATTTTTACAGTGTAAATTAAATCAGTTGTTTATTACTAATAGGAAAAGGACACAGATGTCCAGAAAATGTATAAATGTATTTGTTCACTTTACTATATTGACAGTAAAATTTAAGATTTTGAGAATATTACTGTTTGTGTTGTTTTTGTTGAAAGCCTGAAAATTGTTTTTATTTTATTTTTTCCTTGTTCTCCTTAATCCATTTTCTTAAACATGCACTACCTGGTCAAAAGTAAGTAGACACTTGGATGTTGCTGCCATTTGATGTAGTCATTTGTAAGTCATTGGCAATAATCTGCTGCTAAAATGTCCTTTGCTCTTCTGGTTTCAGGCTGTCCATCAGATTCTCCTATTCAGTCACAAGAGCCACGAGTGAGGTCTGGCGCTCAGCTGTCACTCAAGATCATCACATGGATTGAGGTCAGGGCTCAGTGCAGGCCGGTCAACTTCTTCCACAAAACACTATCCCATAGTAAAGCCTTCCTCGAACGGCTGGAAGCACACTGTGTGTTGTTAACATTTCCCTTAATTGTAGCTTAGCCCAAAGCAGAAAAAACAGAGCTAGATCACAGTGTGAACCAGGGTGTTTACATACTTTTGGCCATATAGCCTCGATCTTGCTTTTTTGTGTCTAAAACCTTTTAGTTACCGCAAAGAAAACTCTAAACATCACTGGTTTTAGAGGCAAAGCTCGGTGATGATGTGTATTAAGCAGGGAGAAATTCACCTTAGGAGGCTGAGCAAATTTTATCATAATGTTAGTAAACTGTATACTCAAATCATTTATGTAAATCAAAGTAACAATAGTATTAGTATTAATTCCAATATCTGCAATTTATTTACCTTTTTTTATGCATTTAAAACAAGACATATACTGTTTTGACAAGACTTAATTTAGTCTTTTTTTCTTTTCTGTTTGGACTACTTTGCTCGCTAGCTGTCATTTTTCACATCACCACTGTCGCACTCAATTCACAGCTGACTGCTAAATTATTTTCACATCTGCCTTCTGGGAGGGGCCCTATAAAAAGCATTCTAGGAATTGTAGGAAAGTTTGATTAACTTTTGGGGCTTTGTAATTTAGTGTGTTTTTACAATAGGAAAAGAAAAAAAACAAAGGCCAATGGAGCTTTTTTTAGCAGTGTGATTTTAATGTTTGTGCTTCAAAGACAATTCGTTAAACCTCAAACAGCTATTGTACAGATCCAAATCATAGGTTGACTAAAATCTCTCCTGTACATATGTATAGATATATTTATATATATATATATATATAAACAATGTCTGCTTAAAATAAAAACGTACAAAGAACACAAAGTGAATAACACAGTAGGACTCAGTTGGGGGTAAACTGAACATGACTCAAGGGAAATGATGGGCATTTAAAATATTTATTATGGCTTACAGTTGACAGGACATCCTGTGTTTACACAGTTCTATTACTTATTGCCACATCCCCAATCACTTTGAAACAAGTGAAGGGTTCAGAACCAAACTCATTTTACAAACGCTATGTACACGTTTCTTATTTTTGTTTTTCAGCAGTTTTGCTTTAAGGTTTCATCACTGTACAAGCATCATACCACAGACACCAATCTATAGAGCATTTAAACATACTAATTCTTATTTACAAATATATTTGGTAAAACCCTGATAAATTTCAACAGTATTTAAACCAACCTTGCAACTATTCAAAGATAACACTTGAATATCTCAAAATACTTAATAGCAAAAACGACAACGAAAAATAAAACCCTACTTGTTTCTTCCTTTGTTCCGAAACAGTTTTCACTAACGGGTAACACCTGTTTAAGTACCTTCAGTTACTCTTTAGTGGCCGTATACCAGTAGAAGTACAGTATTTCACTTAAAGTACACAAAAATACTGAGCCAGGACTGCGTTGAGGCAGCTACCACCAGTCAAATACTTTCTCCGCTCTCATGTAAGTTGCGTACCAAAGACTATCCCGTAATTTATGCAGGAAGATGCACTGGAATAAGGCAACAGTGAAGTAACCTGCTGCATTACTTTCTGTTTTCCCTCACATAATATCAAACCAAACCCTCTTCTTTTTTTTTTTACCTCCTGAAATACGTCAAATACTGTAATAGAATAAAACTATGGTCCCAAGTACACAACTGTAGTACAGTGTAACAAGTACAGATAACAAGTACAAATACTAAAAGTCAAAGGTCGTCAGGTACCTAGTCTTTACATCATGGAGGGAGGTTCACAGCGGAATCATGGGGGGGAGGAAGATGTCTACTTGTTATTTTCATGCAGGTCTCTGTGGAGGATCCAGATGTCCCCGTGTGATTGGTTGTCAATGTTGCAGTAGTAGTTGTTGTTGTTGCTGCTGCTGCTGTTGGTTGGAGGCTGCTTTTTTCTGCTGCTGGCGGTTCTGCTGCGGCTGGGGGGCGTCTGGGTTTGGATAGGGCTGCTGATACTGATGCTGTTGTTATTGTTGCTGCTGGAGGCAGCGGTAGAGGTGCGTGACTGCTGCCCCCTGCTGCTGGGGATAGGGAGCTGCGATTTAGCACGAGGGCCTGAACGCCGGTCGCTTATCTGGACGGCTGCCTGGTTGGAGCTACAGCTGGTCTGATGAACTACAATCTGCGGGAAGAAATTAAGAGTTTGGTGAGTTCATTTTTATTTTATGTCACTAAATGAACCAAAATCATCCAGTGCATGCCAACCAGCTAGAAGAGTACACTTCACAGATTTTAATTTAATTTTATATTATTTGATATTTATTTCTTTGCTTTTCAGGCTGATCAACACTGGAGACATAACTAAGCTTGAACAAAATAAGACTCGACCATGTTTGAAGACGAGCTTATTTACAGCTCCTTGGACCGTCGCACCCACCTTACACGGCGACTGGCTAAATGTGCTGAGGTGAGAATTTCTGTCAAAACCTCTTTTTCTTAAAATAGTTAAGCCACTTATTTCTGTAATTTTTGTGTATATTTCAAAAGTGACTTCAAAGGAATAGTGATTTTAAAGCTGGTCTTTATTATCTTACATATATGTGACATCCATTGCGTACTCTGAAACGGTAGGAGCGCTGTGGTTTTGCTTGCAATAAACTGTTGGGTGTAGAAGATATGACTATGACTATATGACTGTACTATGATGACATAAATTAGCTATGTGACAATACGCTCTTGAAAAACTAGCTAGCAAGCTAGTGCATAATATAAAGACGCATTCACATTGTATAAACTGAGAAAAGAAAAAGCCAAATCCATATTTGACAGTCGTTTTTATGATTGTGTGTGAGTTCATGTAAGCTTACGTTAATATGGCCTACACTTCTTTGTAACAGCAATTATAGCCTAACTATCGAGATTCTTAAGTAAATCGCTTTTTGTACCACTCGTAGATCATACATACTTGAATATGAAAATGACAACAGGGCAAGTTTGCCCTGTCCAATATGGCGACGAAGTTGATGTATTGCATGACGTCTAGTCTAGTCATGTCTACAGTATCGACCATGTCTTAAAGTTCGACTGAAGAAAAGTTATTTCACAAAGCTCTACATGGATGTTACTGAAACAAGTCACATATCCGTTCTTGATTGTACAATAATATTTTTTCCAGATATCTTCTGAAGATCAGCTGCCTCAAAAAATTCAAAGCCAAGCTATAATCATTAAAAAATGATAAATATTTGAAATGCAAATGACACAGATGTGTTTCAAAAGGCTGAACAGTCAGTTTGCCCCGACACAAAAACAATGAGGCTAAAAACCTCCAAAGAGCTATTTTACCTGAAGTAATGACCTATGGTACAACACCTCCGTTCTCAAACTGCTAATACTGGACAAATTCACTGCTTTAATTATGTGTGAGGTAACGGCAAACATGCAGGAGACACATGATTAAAAGTGGTACAGAACAACACACATTGTACAATTTGAGTCACCAGTTTGTTGTGGTTTGGTCAGTTCACCTAGGAGAGTTTTTTTTTTTTTTTGCTTGTTTGTTTTGTTGTTTGTCTGTGCAGATGAATTTGTCTGTATACATTTTGAGCATTTCTGTCAACGTACACAATTGAAATTTAACTCCAGAGTGTAAAATGCACTTAAATGTTTGATTGGAGGGACACCTGGCCCCCTGTGATTGTTCAGAGGTGTTACAGAGTGATACATCTTACGTCACGTAGACAATCTTTGCCTACATACAGAGGTTTTGTATTGATGCCTGTCTCCCCATCAACTCGTGGAAAGCACGCATACAGACAACACATTTGTTCTGTCATCAGTTTAAATAGTACTTGAATAACATTTTAATTTATTTTGACACTGATGTACTATATTAGTACTTTTGGGGGTTCTTTTGTCCACCTCACCGTCTGCGGCTGCTGCTGGACGGTGGTTTCCTGCTCGGCCTCGTGACGAGGAGATGCCTCACCGGGAGAACTGGAGAACAGGATCAAGTCGTCCTTGGCCTGAGAGATCTGTGGGAGATCAACAAGAGCGAACGTTAAGAAGCAGATAAAACCTGGACTGAAGGTGAGTAACAACACACACCCTAATCAACGTTTGGCTTCATTCTGAGTATTCTGTTAGTGTACAGTAGAACAGGTGAGGACTGTCATTACTACTAACTAAATTGCAGGGTGGGATGAGGTATTATCAACATGAGGGCCATGCAGGTGAAGGTGTAAGATTATGGAATTACTATTTAAGGGTCAATTGTGATACCAATAATTTTAAAACCAATCTGTGAAAATGTATTTTTGGGTCACTTGCTGAAATATTTCTTTGAAGGTTTCATCCAAATTTGGGTAAAAATATCTTTCATCAAACAAAAACTCTCAACCAAATGTTGCAGTAATGAAATACTCAGCACACCTGTGATAACTTATCTTAGAGATTCACACCCAGGAAGCTGTTGCGTAACTAAAGTGGAATGATATCTTGTTGTAGAATAGACTATAAAGACTCTAGAGTCAAAGGTCAAAATCAGCCCAATAAAGAGGTGTAGCCCTCACCTCACAGAACAGGAGCTAGTTGCAGCTAAATGCTATTCACCGTGCACGTGAAAATCCCCAGACACACACAAGGTGTCTATATTTGGAAGGATGACAGTGAGAAATTAAATAGCCGGGAATGAGTCAAAACATGTGACCTAAAAGCAGAGTGTTTGTGAATAGTATATATAATTAAGACATGAGTGGCTTCTGAGGATGTTTCGTTTGTATTTTGCTGGAACACACACACACACACAGTGGTACTCACAGGTCACCTCTGCTGTACTATTTGTTGACAAATGCTGTATTAGTCCATGATGAATTTAAACTACAGTTACAGAGCAACATTATCACCCAGTGAAGTCCAACATTCACTCTTTCAGCTGTGTTTTTGGAGTCTACGAACTTCTGAGAGAAACATCTAGCTCTCCATCTGCTAAATGCTTCACCATGCTCACCAGCCATCGTCTGTGTGTTGTTTGGTGTTGCAGGTGTTGTGTACAGTTTGTTTTGAGCATATTCAATGACAATAGCTACCTGATGTGGCCATAAACAATACTGTCAGAGCAGAGAGGGACGGTTATGAGCTGAAACTCACTATAAAGCTCTGCAGAATCGGGCGTTGGTTCTCTGCAGTTTGATTTTATTCATAATATCTGTAGATGTGACTAAAAAAGGGTTTGATTCTGACACATTCATTGCATTAGTTTATTTTAGCAGCATCCCAGCTTGACAGCTTGAGCTAAGTTTTGTGGTATTTGGACGTGTGAACTGTCTGGTCACAAGATAGAGTGGTACTTAAAAGTGTCATAATGTTACAAGAAGAATTAAATCCTGTATTTGCATATCTTTAAAGATGACTTTACAACACTGTCAGAGTCTAGACGTACTGGTGGTGTTGTAGTGTGTGTCAGTACCTTGCTGATGTCTGGCTCTGACCTGCTGGAACACATGGTCTGCAGCTCACTGATCAAATCCGTCTCATCATCAGAGAAAACAGACAGACCTACAGGCTCCCTGCAAACACACACAAATGGTGAAATAAAATTTACAGTAGTGTCAAACCTTAGATTTTAATGTGGGGGCACGCAGCACACAACAATAAACATGTTTATTATTACAATTTGCTCATTGGTGCTGCCTGAGTCTTCTTTCATTTCATAGATGAGACAATTTTGCTCTCTGCTGGCTGCTTAAAGTCCTTCTACTACAGTGCGGGATCACTGTTACTGCTAACACTGCATAGTAGTCGTAATAACTAGACAGAGCACAAACCTCTGGACTTTGCCATTGGAGATGAAGCTGACATCAGTGGTAGACAGTGAACCTGAAATCACAAACATAAACATCACACTTAATTCTGCCAGAATCTTATCATGCATGTAGTGTTTAAAATGTGTAGTGTTTCTGAGATTTGTGCCAGTTTGATGAAGGCAAAACTGGCTCTTCATGCAGCTTGTATCACTCCCGTCAGCAGCCGTCTTACCCTCTCTGAAGGAGCCGCCGCAGCTCCACGCAGGGCTTCCCTTCTTCCGAGGACTGGTGTTGGATCGTCTTAACTTGCTGCTGTCCCGTCCCTTCCTGCCCCCTCCGCCGCCACTTCCTTTATAGGAGCCAATGGCTGACAGAGGGAAGGTCCCACCACGAAACTCCAGTAGGTACCTGTCCATTTCTGAGGAAGTTAGAGGAGGAATATGTAATATAAGAGGAATATAGATTTTCATGACACACTTTTACCCTCTATTTTCAGAAGACTGATCATGGCTGAAACAACATCATCTGTGACGCCCACACACCGTGTCGCGTCAGAGGGCACCCCACGAGGACAGCCTTGTTGACCAGGATGCTGAGAGCGGCTTTCACCACAGCCTGCTGCCCGGGACTCAGCCCACAGTTGCTAGGAGACGGTCGCTGCAACGACGGCAAAGAGGAGGCGGTGGAGGAAGAGGAGGAGCGCTTGGCTGTTACCCGGGAGATGATGGCTTCTTCCACGCGGGGGACAACAACGGCGTTCCAGAGCCGAGCCAGCCACCTAAATAAAACCAGCATTAAAGTTACATCTGTCGCTGACAATTTTGTCACTCAACACTGAGGTGGTGTTATACTGCACTTCTAGATTGTCAGCACAATGGGAAGAGGAGCAGGAAAAACACTTACGCTGACCTTGTACTCACATCTAATAAACTACTTTTGTTATATTACTTTTATTTTTATTGATCCTTGTAGGAAAATTCAAGACACGCGGATGTGTGCTGCTGCTATTTTAGAACCGTGGCCACTTCAGGTTTAATTTATTTGCCCAAGGATTCTTCAACATGTGAACAACCCGTCTGTAGCACTTCATTAGCAAGTGAAACCAGGTACAAACAGTATTTAGTGCTAGTAAAATGATCAGAATCTGCTGTATGTGTGTTAGTACTGAGGTTTACATGGATCGACCACAACATAAGCGCCACCTGGTGGTTTTAATGTTGTGGTGCACATGGGGTCATTATGGGCACTCAGCACGCAGTCCCACATGCAACAAGTTCCCACCCTGACCCTTGCCCCGCATTAAAGCCACCAGGTGGCGTTAATGTTACGGCTGACTGGTGTATTTTGAGTGTGATGGTGTGTTGCAGCCATTTTGCCAACATGCCTGTAGCTCCTTTTCCCCCTAGTGGGCAATATACATTTCTGCAAATCTTCAACTTGGAATTTTAAATCAAAGATTAAAATGCACATGGTTTGTAAAATGTTTTTCTTGGTTTTACTTTAGTGTATTGTCTCTGTTAACTACTGATCCTCCCAGAAAGCCAAGGTTTTCTTTCCTAGTCCTGAATAGCTTTTTAGATTTAGATTTTCATATTAATGCTAGCTTAAGTTGCATAGTGTAGCTTTAATTAGAAATGCTAAATATTCTCTGGACCTGGTGCTCCTAGAATTTGCCATTTTCACTATTTTCTGCCAAACTAAACTGTAAAAAATACTAAGATTAAATATCAATGGAGAAATGGTCAATACGTTCTATTGTATTAATTGCAGTTGAAGTTAATTACTGCCTAAATATTTGGTGCAGACAGGAGCAGGCGTGCACAGTAGCTCATCATAACATCAATTAGTGTAGGTTATCAGCAAATGTTAAGATATAATGATGTGTAATAAGGATTATATGAATCCACACACACTCACCTCACGACTGCCTGTGTGTTGTTGGGGACCACAGGGCAGGACAGGAAGAGCTGTGGGCCCAGCAAAGCTTCATGCGTCCCCAGACGGGACAGACAAGCATTGAGCTGCTGCCAAACCTGGGTCACCCACATCACCGACCGCTCCATGACACCATCAGGTGTCCAAACTCCAGTCCCCATCTGGAGCAGAGATGAAGGAAGAATTATTAATAAAAAAAATACTACACAAATATCTTCTAATATTGACAAATGTTTACAACTGAGCATTTTTATCCAAGTTTTTAATTTGGATTCTTGTCACAGAGACAGTAGAAAAGACGCCTTTCTGTCACAAAAAATGTAATTTGATTTCATGTATAGACAGAAACAGTCACTTAGAATCGCTCCTGTCTTTGCTGAACAGCATTATAAACATTTGACAGTGCTGCTGACGTGCCAATCAGTCCACTGAAACAGTTTTTTGTTATTAATCGTTCCTAGTTTACATACCAGCTGCAAAGAGATGGAAATAATGGACAACAAAACCTTCATTCTGTGTTAAAATGCACTGACTTGAGTTGATGAAGCTACTTCATATTCTGAATTCTCTCCCTTTGGCAGCTGCCATCTAAACCTTCCTGACTGACCTTGTGAAGCAGTTTCCTGCGTAGGTGCCTTCCCAGAAGGCCGTGCAGCGGCTCCTGGTCCCATCGAAGAGTCACCCAGCGGAAATGCTGCTGGAGGCGAAGCTCTGATCCCTGCAGCCGGGGCTTCGACAGTGTTGCAATCAGGAAGCTGCCCTCGCAGAAGTGGTGAGGGCCTAAATGATACACGGGAGGAAAGACACTTGATTACACTTCTGTGATTACTTATTTGGTGGTAATCTGGAACCAGAGGACAGACGGCCAATACTAAGTATATTTATTGCTTGTTTTGGACAGAGTTACTCTCATTTGATTTTTTATTTCATTGTCTAACATTTCAATAAAGCAACAGTCACAAAATAATTATACACACAGTGGCTTTAAGCTCTGCATTTCATTAGAGCTCCAGTCTCACCAGGCCCAGAACCTGGCTGTAGTCATACCGGTGTTCAGGACCAGCGGCGAAGCACCTCTGTTGTCCAGACTGTGACAGAGGTCTCCCAGCAGGCCTGTCAGGGATGAAGCCCTCTCCAGTCCTTCCAGCAGCACCACCACACAGCGACCAGTGGGACCAGGTGATACCCTGACCCTCAAACCCACAGCCGGAACCAGGAAACCTGGAAGCGGAAGAGGAGAGGAAGGACAGACATGACGCGATGGAAAGATTTTTAATTAAGTGTTTCAGTTACGTCATGATAATTAAAGTGGTCGCTTTCCTCTAACTCACTGTTCTTGTGTTTAAAATGCCTTTCCCTAAAAAAAGGAAAAAAAAAAAACAAATCACCATGGCAACAAGAAACCAGTTTAACAAGCTGGCAGGTTTGGACCGACTTCAAACAACTTCAGATTTAAAACATGGACACTGAGGAATCTGGATTTAAGTCTCACAATTTAAGCCTTGATTTTACATGAGTTGCTCTTCAGACAAATGTCTAGAGCTCATAAATCTGACCGATCCTTTTGTGTGAGTCCTTGAATCTGCCAGGTATCCCGTGGCATCTGGGGTCTGTCGTACCACGTAGCAGTTTTTCCATGAGTGAATCTGCGTATTGTTTAGCTCATGTGCACGTGAGAAAACACATCAGTAGTATCGGGCCAATACGTGCAGCAACAAAGGCAGGAGAGGAAAAATAAAGCAAGCTACTGAACATGGACGTGAACTAAGTTGGATTTAAATACTTAAAAATATATTTTGTAAAGTGAATGCACTCAAAATTTGTTAGCTTATCCATAATGATAATATATTCAACAAGAAATGAAATAAATCTGAGGTATTTATTGTAACTATTGTAAAATCTTTCTGCATCAGTGGGTCATTTACACCTTTGTGTCTTTATCTCTACAGGTGTGTTTGTGAGTGTGTTAGAGTTCATGTCTCTGCTCTCACCACAGGTGATGAAAGTCTCCAGCAGCTGCTCTTTGGTCAGACTCTCCTCAACCTCCACCCTCACAACGTCACAGCGGAGCCCCCCCGCCTCCTGCTTGGACTGGCGGAGACGAGGGAGAAAGGGAGGGAGATGAGCGAGCAGACAGAGGTAAGAAGGGAGCAGGTTGTCATGGAAACAAAGGAAATCTACTACTACTATGTGCCTGAGAGAAACGGAGCAAGACGAGAATTTGAATGAGCATAAAGGGCTTTTCCAGGCGCAGCACTGCTCTCAAAGAGAGAACAGCTGAGGTGCAACTACTGAAGACATGTTCCTCCCATCCTTCCTTCATCTCCCTTCAAATCTTCTATTTACTATTAGTATAATGTGCCATATGCATCACACATTCTGTATATTCATTTTAAAATGCATCATTTTGATTCTAATGCCATGTTTTCTTTCAAATTAACTCCGCAGTGATTCTGATTTGCTCAGATACCAGTTTATCAGTTTTATCATTTACTGCAGTGAAGCAGAAGTCGAGCAGTTGCTGACCTGTTTCATCACGTTGCAGCATGTTGCACTTCCACTGCATCACACTGAGCAACAGAGACGAATCTAACTTCATTTCAAAAGAGGAACTAGTGCAGGTTTCCATCTCTCTCTAAGCAACGTCATTTCTACTCTTGCTCTGCATTAGATGACTGTTGCTTCTTTCTGCATCAGTGACGCACCTTGATGCAGCGAGCAACCAGATTTGCGATGTACTCCTGACAACTGCCCTCCAGCCCGTGAAAGATGAGGCTGCCATACTGTTCCACCTGGATACAGAAAAGCAAAACAAGTGGATGAATGAAAAAAATGAAACCATTCTGGAGCTGTGCTGACCTTAACCTTTGACTTCAGTTCTGGCTGCAGCTTCTCTGAAGCTGTATTTTGTGGAAATATAAATCTAATACACAAATGTTATCTGATCAGCTGATTAAACATTAATAAATGAGCAGATGCATTAAATGGAGGAACAATAAACTTTTCCTTATGTTTACGAGCACTTTTCAGGGGTGATGTAATTGTTTTGTGCCTGATTCTTTAAAACTACAAAATAAGAATAGTAATACTATTAAACAAAATTGAATGTTGCCATTTTGACTCTGGTTCTTTTCACTGAGAGTAAAATAATCTCTATTTTACTACTATACAGGTTTTCGCAATGGATCAGACTTGATCTATTATGAAATACAACAACAAAATAACTTTGTGGCTGTGAAGCTGTGAAACAGTGGATTAAAACATCTGACATTTACAGAAGGTGCTTGATAAAAAGTTTGTAGTGTCAGTGATGCTACTTTTATCGTCATGTTGCTCTCAAACGAAAGATTTGCAATGACAGAATCTTGCCTCGAGTCCCTTGACACAGCCAGTAGGGGGCAGTGAGCACTCTCCTCCTGCTGCTTCATAAGTCTCTTTCTGCAGTCTTCTAGCTTTAATGTTTTTCCAGCGTCTTACTCACCTAATCCCTCAATGTGTGTGCGTGTTTGCAAAATGTAGACGTGCATGTGCACTTACTAGACGGACGTAGTTGTGCAGCAGCGGCCGGGGGAAGAGGGATTCCAGAGCCAATTCATCGAGACATGACTCAGACAGGCCTGTCAAAAAAAACACCACACACACACAATTCACACAAATAAATCCTCAAATCCGCTCTGCTCTGCTCTACATGCTCGGTGTCAGCAACCATAAGGCGTTTCGACTCTTACAGTTGCCTCACACAGAAGAAGCTGAAGGTGCCTTTGAAAGACAAACTTTACATTTAGCATGTTCAGCTGACCTACTGTCACTAACCAAAATACTATAGATTAACTGGAGTCTGAATTTTCCCTGTAATTAGCACTGAAATACATATTTCTTTCCAGGAGTCTTCCTACTCAGTTTACATTCTGAGTTACATTTCAGTTTCTTTCTCTGAAATCAAAGGAAACTGTGAGAAAATAAAGAAGAAAACAATAATAACAGAAGGAAAACTGAGTGCATCTAGAATTATGGGCATCAGTCATAATTTCAACTGTGTCTCTTAATCAAATTTCTTCTGAGACAATAAATTATTGATTCATTTATGACAGCTTTTCTAACAGTAATTGATTTTTTCTCCCCTAAAGCCTGTGAATACCGCAAGTGAGAGACGGGCAGCGAGGCCGCGAGTACGACCGAGATGAAGGCAGAGAAGGAGAAAGACGTCGAAGGGAGGTGGACAGAGAGAAAACTGATTGATCGAGTGAAGAGAGGAGGCGGAGAGAGATGGAGAGCTTGGCTGCTGCTAAACCCTGACTCACCGAGACGAGAAATACAGTAGATAAAGCAATTCATGGAACGGAGGCGGCAAAAGAAGCAGAGGCAGACAGTGAGAAAGATTATTCCACCGACTGTAGAGCGAGACCGTCTACGGCTGCTGCTGTGACTCATCTATAATCATTAACACTGGGGTCTGAGGAGCTGTTGTGCTTCTGTGCCCAACAGTGTAAAACAAAGATTATTTTCATTTAGATACTGCCTGAAATGAGAATGCGGCCTGGGTTGTTCTCTTAAAGTAGCTTAGAGCTCATTGGATGAAAGTAGATCAGGCGAACCACAGTGAATCTCAGTCTGTGTAAACCCAACTCAGGACCGAGCGATGTCACTTCTGGACAAACATCGGTGACTGGGATAATTTCCTCTGAATCCTGCTGCCACAAAAATGCCCAAAATGTGCCACCACTTTGTGCCACAAGAGCAGCAAACAACATATTTTGCACGTGTTTCATCTTGAACACTGATCTATTTTAAAAGGATTTAAATTTAAAAACAATATGTACAGTGTGTATTTGCACTGTTTTTGCTGCAGCACACAGGTTTTATGTCCCAACTGCACTTTATTTAATTTATTCTTTGTGAACGGAAAAGCTGTTCATTCAAATGACGACCTCAAGGACGCTCTACCTTATTGACCTACAATGGGCGAAGGGGAGCAGCTATTTTGACTAAATCCTCCACTGTCGTTACCGATCATGTATTGATTCAGATTTAGTTTAGATTAAAAGATTAGTTAGTCAAACTTCTTATTTTGGAAAATGTTTTGGCTTTACTTTTCCCTTGTGCAGTGTGGCTCAGTAGGCAGATCCTGGTCCATCACTGCCCATACTGCATAAGCATCCAAACAGATTTGTAAGACCCCTTTTATCCACTGAACGCCATTTGTTATCTGTGACGGTGGCTCTGATTCTGCTGTTGGCTCAATGCTGCTGAGTGAACACACACACACACACACACTCTTGATTGCCAGTTTTGTACCTTTCAGGCGGATCGTGATGCGCTGACTGAGAGGCTTTCTGACCAGGTCCCAGGGGGATAAAGGCAGCTCCTGACCTGGCAACCACTCGGTGTCTCCTGGAAGAGAAAAGCAGAGACAAGAGATGCACTGGAATCACACAAACTGTACAAACTGTTCAAATGTCACACAAACACACACGAGATATGAAATACCAGAGGCTGCTCTTGGTTTACAAAAACACGGAACAAAATATGAAACTACATGCACCACAATGCATAATGTTTGTATACTATAGCATCGAGTGCAGAAAAGTGAACAGTGGATTTTAATGTCCACATTCTGGAGGAGTCACACTTAACATATTTGTCTTATATTTGCCTCTATATTATATGTGTACATATATTTCTGACAGTGCATCCACTGCTACAGTAGTTTTTGGATAAAATACTATCGAGACAGTTTTTAAAATTTGTCAGCTTGAAAATGATATGCAAGCTGAGGCAAATGAGACACGTACGCAGGCACAAAGCCAGACACCAAAGAGCATCTGTGTGTCTGCAGTTTGACTCCGGTTGACAAAGACAACATTTTCCCCTTAAACTGGCTTCGTCCCTCCTTCATGCCTCTATCTCCCCCCTCCATCTCATCCATTATGCATCCCCTCCACAGCCACGGCTTTCTTCTACCATAATCCCCCAAAACGCACGTACACAAACACACCCATTTTTTCCTTGTTGCATGAAGGAGACAGTGACAGTATGAGACACGTCACAATAGACGAACAGGACAGACGACGGTGGAGAAAGAGACACGGGGAGAAACGAGTAGTCCTTGTCGCATGTGAGGACATTGATTTCCTTTTTATCAGTCTGAGACTCAGACAGAGCTGCACTGCAACACACACACACACAAATGTGTTCCACACATGTCATTCGAAGCCTGAACTGGCCTCTAGTTGAAGAGGACTAAGCCGAACATACGAGAAGCAGCATAATGTTAAAATGTACAGGCTTTACAGTTCTATCAGATAAATTCAGAAATATACTGTAGCTTAAAAATGTTTGATTGTACATTTGACTGGATGATTTTGGACAGTTTTCAGAACAAATGAAGTGTTGGTATGGGGCTTATTTGCTACAAAATCTTAAAAGGGTTGAAGGGTTGAAAATGATGTGCTCATTTTGAATTTGAAGCCATCAACATGTTTCAACAGGAGCAACAAAATACTGGAAAAGCTGCATACAGCTAAAAAGCCACCTGGTGGAACATCTCACGACTACTTAGGTTAACTGGCAACAGGTCAGTATAAAAAGAGAATCACTCAAGAGAAGCTGAGTCTTTTAGAAGCAAAGATTTCACTCTGAAAAATAAAAGTTTCTCATCATAAAATTGAAAAGAGGAAGAGGAAGAATCCACTGTACACTCTACTATGCAAATAAAAAAAAACATAAACAAGAGCTGATTTAAGACGGACTGACGTGGAAAACAGTCCTGCGATCTGATGCTGGACACCGCCAAGAGGAGAGCGACCATCTGGCTTGTTATCAGGACACGGTACAAAAGTCAGTATCTGTGATGTTGTGGGGGTGCATTAGTGCACATCTCATTAATGCTGAACAATATGCCAAAACCACATTCTGCACATTTTACAACAGCATGGTTCAGTAGTAAAAGAGTCCAGGTGCTTCAGGTCTGTCAGTACAACAAAGGAGGCTTTGAACACAGCATCAGGTTCAAAATGAGCAGATATTTTTTCAAATTTCTCAGTTTCAACATTCAATATGTTGTCTATGTCTTTTTACTATAAAAACACACAAAATATAAAAGCACGTCTCCTCACCGATAAGGAAGGAGGCAATACTGGTGGGACCGAGGCCTAGAGGGGGGCGTTGCACCTCCTCCCTGGCTGTCTGACAATCTCCACAGAGGATCTGGAGGTGGGAGGTGAAGGCGCGGGTGAGCGTGGAGCCCAGCTGAGCCCAGCGCATCGAGCGGTCGACTGAGACTCTGCCCAGCACGAACTGGCTGCTGGTGCCCGCCCTCGCTGCCTCCTCCTCCAGCGCCTCCACAGGACACATGGCCCCAACTCCTCCTCCGCCTGAGCACTGGAGACGAACCAGGACCCGGTACAAGTCTGGAGGAGAGAAAGGAATAGGTATATCAAGTTATTAAAAAGTAAAATTAATAAGGCATAAAAAACACATGCAGACACACACACAGGAGCCACTCACGGAGGTTTTCAAGTAGATCTTTGCAGTCGTCAGTTGCCACATCATGAATGGTGCGATTGCAGTTATCCCTCCTCTCTATGTCCTGTTCACTGTGGCTGCACAGCACCTCCAGACATTCCTAAACACACACACACACAGATACGGATCACAATCACAAAACATGTTGATGACAAGACAAAAACACACCTGGTCATTTTTCAGTAATAATAATGCACATAAAAGTAACTACATACATGAGTATTTCTGCAAAGCAGGTGCATATCTGTCATGAAAGCATGTTTCAATTAGTAGTCATCATTTATATTCAAGTCGTGCACTCAGTTTAGTGTAATCTGGCCTCTCCTGCATTTATTTAAGCTGTGTGGGACATTTCCAGCCAGCCAGGTCAGCAGTCCCATTAGCCTGCACCGTCGAGAGTGATGGCAGAGCTGGACGTTACTGGAAGATATAGTGGATTGTTTATGGGCCGTGCAGGTAGAGTCAGTGTAGTGTACATAGATTGAAAGAATAAGGGAAACATTTAAACATTAGAGTATAGACTGCAGAATAGCTATAGATCAGCAATGAAAGCAGGAGGTCGAGATAATGTAGAACCACTGTGATGAAGGCAGTTCAACCATTTTTTTTGGCCACTAGGGGGCAAAAATCCAATATTCTGCCTACCCTGAGGCAGGCAAAGTGGGTTTTTCGCAGCTCAACCATATAGTAAATGTGTCCCGTGAAGCCAAACAACGTGTTAAATTAGGCAGAAAATCTCTGCAGAGCTACACAGTGTATAAAGGCAGTGCGAGTATGGTTATAGCCTCCTGAGTGACCATTTTCCCGTTCAGTTAATTCATTCTTTGGACACCCTCATCCTCACCTTGAGGCCCAGGGCAGCAGCCATGTGTGCAGCTGTCCAGCCATCACTGTTGGCCTGGTTCAACAGGGCTGCAGGCAGTGCCGTGGTCCCAAGGAGGGCAGGGGTCACAGTGGGGTCAGCCTGACTCTGGTGGCAGAGGAGGAGACGCAAGATGTAGACGTGTCCAGAACGCACCGCCGCGTGGAGAGCTGTACAGCCGTCCTGCAGAGAGGTAAAGGACACTTTATCCATTCCTTTCAAATGACAGAATTCATTAGTGATATTTTACATCTATATGTATTTTATGGTGAACTTAAGACGTCATTAGCTGAGTAAACCTCTGCATGTATGTAGGGACTGTTTTCAAATGTTGATTAGTTTACATATTTGTGACAGGATGGACCATCAATGAATCAATTTGACTGATCAACTAATCCAAAAAATCTTTCAGTTTTCTCTTACATTCACTCAAGCAAATCTAATACACCTGGTGTAAGCTTCAGTGTTTTTAATTAAGATTTTCACAAAAAATACCCTGATTTTTTTCAAGGAGCAAATTAATCCACATTTCCGCCCAAATCTTATGTCTCCACCACAACAGTTGTTGTAATTCACAAAGTGCTCTTGGCAAAAATAGCACGAAAACTGACTCTGGTAACAAACACAGATTTTTCAACTGTTTTAATATTCAAATTGAACACAAATAGACTTGAGTATAAAAGATATCTCTGACTCTACTCCACATTCAGCCTGTTTGTTGCTAACCCACTTTTCAACCATGCTAAATCATTACGTTTGACTCAACACGCTGGGCAACATTTTCAGGTGTCTAAAAATACCTCCGTGCTGAAGAGGTCGGATATGCTATAGAGTCTCTGGCAGCTCTCTGGCTCAGCAGGGAAGCCAGGCTAAATGTGGAACAAAGCAGGTAACTAAATATAGGGGCTCATCACACGTTGCCATGGCAACTAACGAGCTCCTATGGTTACCATGGAGAGCCAGGAAGCCCATACATCAAGGAGCTTGTACAAATCAGACAACAAACCCCTGAGACTTTTTTTTGTGTGACGCAGGCTAAGTGTGAATTTATGTGTTAGTAACGAGTCACAACATGTGAGAAGCTCCCGGGACGATGAGAAAACAAGGGGACAAAACTTTTAGTTTTAGAAGGAATTAATAGGATTTGGTATCTGATATTTGCTCAGACTATAGTCTACTCAAATTGACACACATTCTAGAAATAAAGTGTGATTTACTTCAATTAGTAAATGATTATATGGCTAAACATGATATATTGACATTATTAAATTAAGTAATGAGGATATATATTTTTTTACATTATTAAAAAAATATCTGTCTTTTGTTTGTTTTCAAATCACGAACAATTTGGAGTAAATGCTACTGGGCTCTGAAAGCTTTCAAAAACACAGTTGACCTACACTCTCTACTGTCCCTGAACGCCTCAACTGCAGTGTATCACAGCTGCAGCTGACAAGACAACTTTTGATCTGTCTTCTATATAGACATAGAGTAACTTTCTTAATGTAAAGCCTGCACACAAGGGAAAGACCTCTTACAACAAAACAGAGGAAATGCCCAATATCAGGGATTTTCAAATTTGCAGGAGCTAGGAAGGTGTTATTAACATGCGTGAGACTGCCAGAACTTCTGTAAAAGATGGGATGTCTGCAGCAGGGTGGCAGACAATGCCCGCGGCCTCATGTACATCTAGTGGTTTCAGTCTCTGTTTCACAAACATAACATCTCTATTAAATAACTACACTGATCATAATCAAAAACTACTACTAACTACTAACCTGTACATGTGTAGAGCAGATAGCTGTATCTAATCCAAGAATACGGGATCCATAACATGTAAATGATAAACTTACTGTCTATATTTTATAAGCAGATAATCTGTGCAATTTTTGCAACTTAAAAGTCCAACATTTTTCAGTCAAACAAGTACATGTGCAGCCATTCGCCACTTCTGCAGAGCAGATTTACCGTGGCGGTGCACGAGTGATCGGCTCCGGCGCTCAGCAGGACTCGGACGCAATCCAGCCTTCCTGCCTCACAGGCCAGGAAGAGGGAGGTCTGTCCCCCTGACGCTGCCACGTCCACGGCGGCTCCTGCAGTCAGCAGCACCTCCACACAGCTGGAGAGGAGGCGAACATGATGAATGTTAGCATCACATGGATCAACATACATACATCGCTTGAAAACATACATTCACACCAGACTCCATCTAAGATCACCTAAAATATTGTATGATATAATTTATCTTTAATATTTCTTTCTGTGTTAGTGTGTATGTAAGAAGCTCAAGTGTACACTTACTCATATGGTTGGATGATAACCTTTCATCGTATGACAGTGTGAGAACTTACACGTCATATTTTTATTTTATTTTTTGGAAAATCTGAGGCTAAAATTGGGATTAGAATAAAGATAAAAATATATTTATTTATTTTTTTACGTTTCTAATGTATATTAGTGTGCAAGCTATGTGGCCAAGGACAAAAAAAGTCAAGTGCTTTAAGCTGCAGCTATAAATGTTAGTTATAAATGTTTTTTTACTTTCCTTTCTGGTATATAAAGTTCCATATATGTGTTTTAATAATTATTTTATTATAGTTATTATAGAAACAAGGGATGACATTAATCAGGCCTCCACATGAGGTCAAGTAGAATAACTGCAGCCCAGATCACGTGAGGAAAACTGATCCTGTCTGCTAACAGGGACCATTGAGTCACGACCTCTAAAAACCAGTTAACCCCATAAAATAAACCCTCGGTATGTGCGCGTGTGTGTGTGAGCGTGTGTGTGTCTGTGAGCATGCCGTTTGGACATCCCCACCCTATAAATAACTCTGTGATCAGATATTACAACACTGCACATTCCACAGCTGGTCCTGGGCAACTGTTTTTTTGGCACAGACACACACACGCTGTGACAGAACCTCAGTGGCTGCAAGCTTAGGATTCATCCCACCAACGCGTCAGGATCAATACGTGTGATCAGTGCCTCATCGTTAATAATTAATAGTGAGAGATCAGACTCAGAAACTTATCAGTAGAAATGTAAGCCTCAAGTTCACAGTAAGTACAGTTTCTCAGTTTATTGTAGCTGTGGGAAATCACCTCCCATACATCACTTCAACTTGACAACCTACAGTGTGTACCACAGTGTTGCTGGGGCTCAGCTGAAACTGGTGTGGTGACCGTACCAATCAGACACGCTGGCCTTGCTTTTGGCCCAGAAACCCAGCGTGGTTACCAGCATTGGCCTTGCAGATGTATTTTACACATGGCGGGTTCCAGCTGTGCTCGTCTGGCAGCAAAATATGAATGATGAGTCCTGTACTCCTGTACTGTAAATATAAACTACTGCAATAATATCAGAATCATTAACGTTGTGATTTCAGTGTGATGTGATAATCAAGACCCGTCAAGTCGCCAACATGCGAGTCAAGAATACTTTTTCCACTGAAAGGTTTCACATGTGGCTTCACATGGTGAAGACTTGGTGTTTGGTAAAAATGCAGTTAGTGGTGAAACGATTATAGTAGCTGATCAATCAACGGGTTTAATTAATGGAAAATTAAGCAAAACAAAATTTGAAACATTTATTTTCCAGCCAACCATTTGTCATTCACTGCGGTAAAATGCCGAACATACACTGGTTCCCTTTTTATTTCATTGTGTATTAATTATCCTTGGGTTTTGAACTGTCGGTAAAAAAAACAATTATCTGGCAATTCTGTCATGGAAGTATGGAAGCCTATTTCTGCCACTAGAGGAAAGATTGAAAGAAAGAAATAATAAATAAATAGTAAGTCAAAATTATGAATCCTCATTTTATCTTACCATTGTTATTATTTTCATCATGACAAACTTTTCATCTTTAGTTTGTCTTCTAGTGATAGAAATGGGCTTCCATATGTAAGACACTAAATAACGAACAAATTAATACAAGAACATGACAACTGCATCAGCCTTTTCTTAAATAGTACCTCTATGATTAAGATTAGGGTTGGGGGTGAGGGATGTTGTTGCCATGTGGTGGTTAACGTTTGGGTAAACCTTCAGGGATCGACTGGAAGCCCCTAGCACTAAAAACAACTTCAGGAATGTGTGTGTCAGGCCGTGACGCAGGACCTACACGGGATGAGGGAGGGGGAGGCCCGTACGAGCTCACCTGCTGTGGCCGTGGCCGGCGGCGGAGTGTAAAGGTGTGAATCCATTTTCATCCGAAACGTCAGCAGGCGTTCCCGAAGACAGCAGCAGCTTCACACACTCTGACGGGCACACAGGGAAAGAGAGATGATAGAATTCACAAAATGATACAAAAATAATACAGCATATGGCATCATAATACTACTGTAATATCAATATAAGGGAGCACAAACATACACTGAACACTGCAGACACTTATCTTGTTGCCATGGATACTATAGGTGTAGATGGTTCTGTAGCAAAATCAATGTTAGTGGATTTATGAATGAGAGTTTTATAGCCTCAGCCAGACTATTTTATGTGATTAAAAGGTTTGTTTTACAAGTTGTTGTTGAAAAATATCAAACATGATACAGAACTAACCTTTCTCTGTCCAATTATCTACTTCTGGACTGGACAACAAAGGCAGATCAACAGTAACTGTCCTAGCATTTCACTAGTACATTTCCCATGAGTCTTAGGCACAGAAGGGTTTTTTTTTTATCTTTGTTCAAATGCTCAAGTCCTACATAGTTTATGCTTTAATGCAATAGTGCAGTTGCCTTTTTTTTAAAAATACAGACAGAAAACTCAATGAAAATGTTCCAGCTTTGCAGAAGGACCACTGAAAGAAGCGTTTTATGGAAAATTACACTGAACATTAAAAACTAGTGGATTCTGTGTGTGTGTGTGTGTGTGAACTGGTGCAACAGAAGTGGAGCAGGACTACATGTACATGTACTCAAAAATAGTTTAACATATTCCAAACATAAACACAGTCAACTCAATCCAGTCACAGCACATCAGGTACAAAGAGCACACTAGAAAAAAAGCACATCCAGTGTCTGTAATAACAGCCTGGTTATTCTCTCTGCTGAGGTAAATGCATTGCTCTGTTATTATGGGAGGGTTTGTGGCGCTGCGTGTTTTCACGTTGAACACTCAACCATCTCAATGTGGATTTAAATGAATAAACACGTGTCTCCTGGTTTTGGAAATGAAGAACGTGCATCTCTAAAAAGATCCACTGAGGGAGGAGAGGAAAAATCACTTGGGAAAAGCAAAGGACAATGAATTATTGACAGGTTCCTTCAGCTGCATTAGTCACGTTCATGGGTCAACGCTCCACATCTGACAGAGTGTTACTAAACATCCCAGCAGGGAAGCACATCCTGATACACCTGACATGTGTATATGTGTGTGTGACATGGGTCTACATGCATTCATTATTCTGTGTGTGTGCGCATTTATATGCACAGCACTGCTGGTGTTGGGTAATTTTCTGCGTGCGCGCATGTGTCAGCTAAACAAGCTTGTAGTCAACATCCGTGCCGAGGCTACAGGCTACATGACAGACCGTCTCACTTAATGGCAGCCAACATAATGGGATCAGCCGCAGCTCATGCAATTACAGCCTCCACAGCAGCACGTGTAGAGCGGTTTATCAGCACCAGGTCTTTGTTATCTCACTGCATCATCTCATAGCTGCTGCACAACACACCTCCAAGATAAAAATGCCTGCCAGTGCTACCCTGAGTTTTTAGGAATTAGCCTCCTGAATTAGTTTGAAGATTCTGGGATTAGGCCACTTAAGAAAATTAAAACAAGCACCAACTGCAATATTAACTGACCCAGTGTAGCAAGTGCAGATAAACTTTCACATCCTTCTCATCAAGCTAATCTGCTGCTGTGTTGGCCTCCCATACCCAGTAGTTAATAAGTTCTCTTTTGGACCATTGTGACCACTACAAAATATAAATAAAATGACCAAACAATATGGTTGTCTTTTTTAAATTTTAAATTAAGTATCCAAGATAACCAAGACTTTATGTTTGTGCCTGCACTGCCTACTGTTCTTTCCTTTCCACTCACCCCACCCGGTCGAGGCAGATGACCGCCCAACTTGAGCCTGGTTCTGCTGGAGGTTTCTTCTGTTAAAGGGAGTTTTTCCTCTCCACCGTCGCCGAGTGCTTGCTCAAGTGGGACTGTTGGGTTTTCTGTATAATTCTATATATAATTATATTCTGTAAGGTCTTAAACCTTAAACACTGTAAAGTGCCTTGAGATGACTTATGTTGTGACTTGGTGCTATATAAATAAAACTGAACTGAATTGTAAGTTATGATTTATAGCCACTTCTTGATTGCTTCTATTTTAAAGGTGAGTTTTCTTCACCAAAGCCCATACACCAACTCAAGCTGCATGAGGAAACATTTGATTCAAAATCAACCACAAAATGAGCATTTGCATCTCATTTTCTTTCCACTAAAGGCCAACAACATCATGTTTAATTTAGCTGAAATCACAATCTCACACCATGTTTCTGCAGAGACTATGAGCAGTGGTTTAAAAAAAAAAAAGAAGGAGAAAAAAGCAGGTGTCAGGGAAGTTATGTGGTCTTTCAACAGAAATGTCACAGGTTTGATGTCTGGCACGGGTTTCTCTCACAGACATTGAAACCTGGATCACTCATTGCGAGTTGCTCTGGAAAAGGCCAACAACTACAAAAACAGGAAAATCTCTTTTGTGGAAGCGTCTATCCACCGTGTCCAGCCTACGCTCAGTGTAAACCTTCTTTGAACTCTTCACTTCGCACACAGTCAACTGAGCCACTGGTTCTTCAACAGCGCTCTATATTCATGCTGTTCTACATGACCTATTTTAGGGCCTTATTCAAATGCTGTGGGGGTCAAGCAATTGCAGCAGGTATGTTTGCAACAGTTAATTGAAACTGCAGAGCCTTTGTGCAGTTTGTTTCTGCAGGTAAGAACATTATGAAGTAACTGAATCTTACATAGCATCTAAAGCAAATGAAACTAAAAAGACTTAACACAAAGATGAACATTGTCTTTAGGCTGTAAACACAACTGTTGCCTGTGAAGGGAAAGTGATCATGTGGATTTAGTTTTTTTATTTTTCCTGTATATATAAAGCTTGGAAAAGGAAAATGAGCAAACTTCAATTATTGAACTGTCATTTAATGCATACATAATCATACATACAAACATACAGCACTCTACATACGCTACTGCTGAGATGCCTTCATTGTGATGTGGCCAAGCACTGTTCTCTTTTCTGATTCACTGGCAGATGCAACCTAAGACAAGCACGCAACACATGCACAATCTCTATCAAAGATCAACATGTCAGCACATTCTTCTCTATACTGAATTGTGACAAACTACAAAAAACTGTCTTTTTCTTCACTGATGCATTAACATACATGATAATTCCCACTGACAATGATTTTAAACACATATTTGCCATGGTAAGTAGCTGGATAACACACTATTCAGTGCCCTAATGTAGAAACAAGTGCACTCTGAGGGAATGTTTTCTTGGCTTTGTCCATTATTTTCATTTATCAAGAAAACCAGGAGCACATTATGTCTTATATTAGAAAATATCTGCATTCAGGGCCATGTATTTTGAAGGTCAAGAGTCCCACAAAACCCACTGCCAGGGGATTTTGACCTAAAAGCATAAATATTTCTGTAAACTGTTTTTATTATAATTTTAAATATCTCCAACATGACAAGAGGACGTGGAAACATGATCCAAAGATCTTATATTTTACAAAAGCCTCTCTAATGTGTCAGAAGATAAATTCTTATGGAAAAATCCTGAACAGTTTGTTTGTAATTGCATTTTTGTTGGCGTAAAAGTAGTCAGATTTAAACTGACTCTTTTTATACGGATTCTTTTCAATGAATTAACCGCAAACAAAAACTGCTAAAAGGTTCAAACCCCAGTGGTGGCTTCTGCATCACGGTAATAAGTAAGGCAAAGGATGACAGCAATCCTTTGCTCATCTCTGGCCTCATCATCACAGCCAATACCTGCAGTACATTTCATTTGACTCACTTAAATGTCACCCACCCAGCGCGTGTTGATTAATTAAAAGTCAGTTACCTGTGTGTCCATTCTGAGCAGCAGCAAACAAGGCAGAGGTTTGGTGGTGGTTTTGGTAGAGGTGGTGGTCTTGGTCAAGGTGATTGGGCTTGTTTTCCAAGGCGGTGGTAGAGGTGATGTTGGTGGTAGAGGTGATGTTGGTGGTAGAGGTGGTGGTGGTAGTGGTGGTGGTGATGGTCGGGTCTGGTTGGTTAAGCAGCATTGACAATAAAGTGACATTTCCCTGGGAAGCAGCTTGGAGGAGCAGGGGGCGCCCGCCGTCCAGGGCAGCAGGCCCACCACCGCTTAGAGAAGAGACTACGGAGGGACACCAGCCTGCAGGGGGAATAGGGAGCAGGAGCAGCACAGGTTAAACTAGGACATGGGAAGAGCAGGAGGAAGAGAAAGCAACTAGAAGTGCTGAACATGGGAGAGCAACGGTGTAAATACATGGACAGGTGGGGAGGGAAGGAAAGCACAACAAAAGTTCTACACACAGTGAAGTGCAGACTCCTTTGTCCGAGTGTCAGGCAGGAGGAAGAACTGTAGTCAATAAAAACATTGTTAAGGTAGAAATGAGAGCAGCGTTTGTTTTAACCCCAATAGACAGCTGCTTGTTACAGGCTAGTGATTACTGTAGGTTTAATATCACTCAAACCACCACGTTTATTTTAAATTCTAGAAGAGATTCAAAGGCTCAAAGATGACAACATGTCAGTCTGAATTTGGGAGGAAATGTGAAATAAATTAGACAAAAGACGTTTTCAGTATTTCAGTTTGATTTAATAAAACAGAGTATTGGGTTTGAATATTAAACTCCAATGATGGAGGAAATATTTCCATTTTACAGTATTATACTATATTATGCTATATTACTGTTACTGTATTGAATATGTTATGTAATAGTCAGGGAAATGGTAGATTACCTAATGTATTAAAAGTAAAAGTATACTAAGCAATTTAAAAAATCAATCTAACTAATTAATTACATGTTCTGTGACTAAATTAATCGCATACATCATTTTTTTTCCTGTGAAAGTATTTAAATAATAATAGCATCAGGGGCTGTGCTAAGTTGGACCTCTGAGTGCTGCTAAATGCTTTACGTTAAAGTGATATTTCAGGCTTGAAGTACTCCAATGGTATGAAAATTCCTCACTGCAGAAATGACAGAGAGCGACGCTGTTATCAACAGTCAAAGCAGCATGTTCTGAACCGTCTCCATCATATTACAAAGCCACTGTGGCAAGAACAGTTTCAATGATACACCTGGTCAAAAGGCAACGCGGAGCTCGATTAAACAGCATACGTTTTTTGGTACGTTATTTTTTCTGTGATTAATTGATCAAAATCAACATGTTATTTTGACAGCCCAACACTGTGATGTAAAATTGAAAATGCAACTTCCTACATATGTGCAGATTTATTTGATGGGCCTTTCAGCAACGGGCTGACCTGTGTGTGTGGAATGGCCAAAAGAAGTCAAACATTAAACCTTTACCTTTAAAAGAGAAGCCAACCAGTTAGTTTCTGGTGCCTGAAGCTATGCTCATCTAAATCCCACGTGGTGGTTAGTTGTGTTATAAACTAATCGGCAGGATTAGGGCAGGATTATGAGAGAAATGGGTAAACAGGTAAAGCAACATATCAGCCTTAGCTGGAACTTGTCCAAAATATCTTGTGATTTTAAGACTTCATTCAGTTTCTCAAGCTGTTTATGTTTATGTCTCCCTCTAGATCTGCTTAAGCAAAATTTATAAGTGTGTCTTTAAAAAATCCTTTAACTACTTTATTTAACCATTTAAAACTCTGGGTTGCCTCATTAAAAGTTGTAAAAATGTTTAGTTTCCTTAAATGTAGAGAAATAATCTTTTAATTCTTTAAACCAAATCTTTAAATAATCTTTCACAGCAGCATTCTAGGTGCTCATGCTGAGCTAAGAACTTGAAACCCATAACAGCTTATGGCTTATTAAAGAGAAATATTCCAGGATATCTTTTTTATACACATTTTCCTTCCTCATGTAGTCTGTATCTTTGGGCACTTTATGATCACCACTTGTATTTTAAATAAACCTTTGAACAATATCTTGCTAAATAAACTCGTTCAAATTAACTCACCACCACAGGATCCAACTGAGTTTAAAAGGTTAATGGAAATTTCCAAATGTATGCCATGCCTGTATTTAAAAATTCAGGTGGTACAAATGAATGTTGCATGAAAACTTATTGTACTGCTGCAGTGCTAAATGTGCTTTATGTGAATTTAATTTGGCATACAACGACAGGACAACACATCCCCACCATATGCAAGATGTTCTCTGCCTTGCACAAGCACTGTTCACTGTCATACACCATATTTGTATTTGCTACCTACATTTTTAAAGACTTTTGAAAATGAGTTTTCCTTTAACCTGGCAAATACAAGTTTTACCAGAGATTTCTCAGACTGCAGAAACCTGATTTTATTAGAGGAAGCATGCTGCAGCCTGGACAAAAGAGTCTGTCATCACATTAGATTAATGGTGAGATGATAGATAGATAGAGATAGATAGATAGATAGTATTAATCCTTCAGTACAATCATTCATCCACAGTGGACAAACAAATACACACATTATTTAGCGTGATAGAGTTGCAACTATACAGCATTATTTTAAATGATTACACCCAACAAACAGACAGATCAAGTAAAGAACTCATAAAATACCAAACTGCTAAACCCAGCAACTGTGCTAAAACTACAAACTAGCTTGGATCTATAGGTTCATGTCATGCTAAAGGCTGTAGATGCTACTTTTAACAATACAGATTTATATTGTTATGAACTAGATGGTTAAAATGAGATAGAGGAGAACGAAGCATAAACAACTACAGTGCTGAAATTTGGCTCACGGCCTGAAGAGAGAGGAAAAAAAAGGACTAAAGCAAAAGTGCACCACAGAACGTCAAGGACATGGATTACAGCAGTTGTTATGGCTGCACTTTCTGTCAGAGTGGGTGGTGGTGATGGAGAATAGGAAAAGGCTACAAAAACACATCTGGCTGCTGACAGGTGAGATTATGGCCTGGCTTGAAATTGTGATAAATATGTCTAGGAAGTAGCAGAATTTCCCCAAAGTACTCCACAGCTTTATCACATTTGTAGGTGGGAGATGCTGCAATCGATTGCAATGAAATTTGGAAGGCTTGCAACACCAGTGTTATCACATTTTTCCTTAGGATCAGTGCACAGCAAATCATTATTTTAATCTTATAGAGATTTGCATCTGACCTTCCAGATAAGTAATACAGCCATCTATAAAAACTTACGTCATGTATTTTGAAGTTTTCAATGTAGTGCCACAGATAGAGCAGCTACATCTTTAAAAAAAAGCTACAAAATACAAGGAAAATGTTAAACTGAGCCATCGTCGTATATTGCTATAAAGACTTTAGCAAAGGTGAGAGCAGGAGGAGTCATTATGTGATCTAACGACTCCACCCTTCTGTCATTCTTTATATCAATAATGAGCCTATTCAGGAAGAGGATACAATTTTTCAATAAAACTTTCAATATAACAAGAAAAACGAATTGCGATTAGTCAATTTCCAGTTAATCCAAATTAGTTAACGCAACACAATTAAAGAAAATCAAATTAATTAGATGCTCTGTGAATAATTAATCTAAATTAATCACCTACATAAATGTTTGCTGTGAAATTATTTAAACATATTTAAATTCAAATGAATTTTGACAGATAAGTGAATCAATGAACAAGTGAGATAAAGTTAGACTTTTAAGTAATTTCATAATCAGAACATTTTTTCTACTGACCATAAAAATATGACCTTATATGCCGAGGAAATAAATTCTTCAGCAAGAACAATGACGAATGCATGATAGAACGATAGTCGGTCACAGGTAGACCAAGTTTGTGTCTGAGCATCTGGTCGAGTGCGGCTTGATATTTTATTTTAGGCTTAATATACTTGGATTGTTACTGCAGAAACTGCAGATGCTCTTGTCAACAGTTCCATCTGGATGTTGTTTTAAATTAAAATGTTCTATTCATGGAGCTGAGCAGCATCTTCTCGTCCATCTCCATCATGTTGTAAAGCCTGTGGCCACTTTAAATGATGCACTGGGTCAAAGGGTACCACAGAATGAAATTAATCAGTGTTTAACTAGTTATTTTTCCAGTGATTAAAATAATCAAAATGAACGCATTATTCTGACAGCCCTATTTAAAAGTAAAGACGAAAGTGACAAGTGAAATGCTGGTAATAATCACTCACGGCACAGGAAAACTGTGTCCCAACAACTACAGTAGTAGTTGTTTAAAATTAAACCAAGAAGTTATTCTGTAAACAGGGATGGATGTTTGCCAGATCAAGTTTGGAAAATAATATCTGTTCTGGTTTAGCTTTAAAACATATCTGATCATCTGAATGCTTGCATTTCTTTTTCCACCTGGTTGATGTCGCCATGGCCCCTTATCTCAAGAATGAACTTACTGAGATCAGGGTGAATACAATGTTATTGTTACCAAGAGAATTACAATTTGGGAATCACACCATATTTGTAACACAGTACAAACAAGCAGAGCACTAAAAGCACATGACAAGGTGAAAATAAATGCTAACATTTTTATCAAAATTGCATATAAAGTGCTGTCAACAGCAAAGGAAGCAGCATGCACAGAAGGTCAGGGGAACGAATTATGGAAGCTGAAAAAGAATGCAGATAGTGGAAGAGTGGTCATGGCATGCTACTGGAGGATAAAAATGGGAAGGGTAGGAGAGAGCAGCCTTTGGCATCAGCTTCAGAGAGGATAGGGGTTACTGGTAGGAAGGCCTACAAACCAATTTAAATACACAAGTGCCTACTGCTTTTGGTAAGCTAACCTCTATGCTAAAAACAGTCAGACACAACATGTTGTCAATGTCCGCTGGTGATATTGATACTGACATGGCTAAAGTGGCAACGTCAGAGACAAAAGATGCCCAGAGGGAGGACAGGAGGACATAGTAAGGGCAGAGAAAGAGGGATGAGTACAGAGAGAGAGTGCAGTGAGCAGCACTGGATTGACCCATGTGCTATTCTATGTTGCATTCCTGTGGTTAAACCTGTTTTCCCCTGACCTGATGACTATGCTACACTTGACTGGGCTAGCACAGTGGAAAGGCAATTGAAGAAAAGAGGCAGTGGGGAGAACTTGAGGGAGATGGAGCATGAAGGAGCCCCTTTACCTGATGCTGTTGCCATGGGGCTGCCTGCAGAGGCACGGGGACTATGGGAGGATGGAACACTAACACAGGAGGAGGTGGAAGGGGGATTTATGGAGGAGGGGCTACTGACAGTGATGGCAGTGCTGATGACTGGGGGGCACTCTGTGCATGCTGCCGGCTGCCTCTGAGGGCCCCGGCCAGGCCCCGGGAAGCGAGAGGAGGGGCAGGCACCCACCTGAGTGGCCGTCAAGGCTGGGACCAAGTCCAGGGCAGGTTTGGGCGGCAGCTGGGGCGTGGCTGGTTTTAGCCCAGCCCCAGGAGAGCGGCTGCTGTCCCCTACCACCTTGATTGGTGGATGAGGAGGAGAGGGGGTCTGGGAAAGCCCTGGCTTTTTGGGAGGGATAGGGGGAGGGTTTCCCCGGTCGATCCTGGCCACTGTGGGTGACTTGAGGCCAATAGTATGGCTCAGGCGGCCGGGAAAAGGGCCTCCCTCTGAGGCAGAATGGGGCAGGCCTGGACGCAGGGGTCCAGCACCTCCTGCTGGAGGGCTGGTGAAGCGCGAAAGGACCTGTGTGACGGTGTGACGTGCTTGCTGCTTGGCGGCAAAGTTGTCACGGTTGGTGGGAGAGAGGTCACGAGCTGGAGGACTTTGGGACGCTGTGCCATTTTGGTCCTGTTCCTGGAACTTATAGCGGGCTGCCTGGACACGGGGACTGACCCCAGTGGGCAAGCTGTGGGTGACTTGGCCCTCTGAACCATTCTCTGTCTGTCCCAGTCCCCCTGAACTGCTGTGGACAATCCCCCGGCCAGACGTCTTTGGCAGGCTCAGGCCCACATAGTTGGCAGGGGTTGGTTTGACAGGTATAGTAAGGGGGGTCTTCTTGGGACCCTCCACCTCAGTAGGGGCCAGGTCCGTTTGACAAGACGCTGTTCGAGAGCTAATCGGCTCTGTGGCTACAGAAACAGACGTCAGAGCTTTAAGTTTGGTTGGTGCACTGGTGTCAGCAGGTTCTCCAGCAGCAGCAGCAGCAGGCTGGTCGACAGCAGCGGCGTCCTTTCCATCGCCTCGTTCAGTCCTGAGCTGCTCCACCTTATGCCGCAGGCTATGGGTCTCGGCCTCCTCGCGGCCCAGCCTCGCGCGCAGCTGCTCCCGCTCCGTGTCAAACTCAGACAGCTGTTTTTCCATCTTAGCCTCCATCTGTTGGCTACGTTGCCGCTCGGTGCTCAGCTCCTCCTGCAGCCGCCCAGAGGTGCGACTCTCCTCATCCATGCGGGCTTGGAGCTCATCAAAGCGCTGCGACTCCTCTACCACCCGTGTGGCAAGCTGCTTGCACTCGCGCACCAACATCATCACAATGTGCTTGTTCTTCTCACGTTCATCCTTCAGCTGTGCTGTCAATTTACGGTGCTCCTGCTCCAGACTCTGAAGCTGCAGCTTCTCCATCTCCAACTAGAAGAAAGAATACAGTGTGAGTAGCACTAAAGCTAAAGCACTAGATAAAGACTAAATAAATCAATTAGGCTATTAAAAGAAAATTATTTATTGCTTAAGTCATTTTAGAGACAAATCAACAAAACACTTGCTGTTCCCAGCTTATTAACCATGAGAACTTACTGCTTTTCTTACTGCTAATTGAATTATTTATTACATTTTACACATTTAAAAAAATATTGGAAAAAAAAGGCAAATTAACCGATAATGAAAATTGTTGTAGGCTACATCATACATACTTATAAATGTGCCTTCAGTTACAGAATTACCAAATGACTGTGACACTGACATCATCCACTGACATCTTTTCCTCCCCCGTTCAACACAGATCATCTGCATTCAATCAAACTACCCTCAAACAGATTATACACAGGGTAGACTCGCTATGAATCTTGCATGTACAGTATGGGAAACATCCAATATCTCTTGCACACATACTTCACATATATCACTTGGACGGCTCATGCCAACTGTCTAAACGGAAATCCATGCTACCAATTTTGAACTTCACCTCGCATCTCAGGAGCATCATCCTTTACTTAAATAGCAGAAAACCTTGGCTACAAATGCACTTTAGTCTTTGTGTATTAGATAGAAAATCCAAATAATTGCATTCTGGGGTAATGGAAATATAGTCAGAAATTTAAATACTGACTCATTCCTTAGCAACAAAGCTAAAGTGAGATGGAATGATTCTCCTAAAGACAGCATAGATGAGACTGTTTAATCAAATGAGACTGACAAAACAGCTTGATTAAACAGACAAGCGAGATAGATAGATAATCAGTTATTTACAAACAGACACAGTCTAATTTGTCTATTCACATAGTTAAAGTGTCTTTTCATACAGCTGAATTTCAGTGACTTGCCAAAGCCCTGGCCTCTATATCTGGAGCGCTTGTGCTATTGTTAGCTCAGAGTTGGATTCACAGAGGGTAACGGGGCTTAACTGGGGCTCTCCACCCAATTGCCAAGACACCATCACCCTAACAAGCCTCAAACACGCCAGCCCTTGTTGCCCCTGTCCCAAATGAGAACCCCTCCCTTCCCCAGTGTCCGCCTCTACTCCTGCACTTCCACTGTTCCTAAACATCAGGGAGTACATATTCCTGCCAGCTGATGCTGAGGAGGAGCGCCAAGGGAATGCCAGTTGTTACTGAAAAGGAGGTGCTACGACTAGCTGCTAATTGGGTGAGGATTATGTCTGCTGTAAGTCAGTCTAGTGCCTCTGATGAACAAATATAGGGATGCTGTGATGCTGGTGACAGACTGGGCAGTGTATACTGAAACCAGGCAGGATTAGGACAAGTTTAAAATATGCATCAATATACTGCACTTTGGTTGAAAATGTTTTGAATATCTTTCAGTGTCTTATTAAGAGCTTACTGGATGATTAAACAGCTTTAGAGATGCCTTTAAAGCCCAGTGCAAGGAACCAGCAAGACTCTTTTTCAGCATCTGCCTCACACTCATACTGTTCCACACATCCACACCAACAGTAGCAGCCAGATAACTTCCTCTAATTGCAGATAGATGGACTTTTCTCCCCTTCTGAATTCTATACAGGGATTGTAAAAATGATAACTTCCGAGCTTTAGACTTTAAACTCAACTTGCTACTTAAGGCCGTCTCCACACTGTCGCTTTTTATTTTCCAAGAGGCAGGATTTTACCATTCCAAAAAGGTTTCACAATAGACAACATTTCTAGTCCTGAAACTTGCAAGAGAACCAATCACAATCCTAAAAGCTGGATGCTACAATCTCCAATGTATGTCTACCAGCTTCTTTGCTGGATGATGTTGAACTTTGTACTACAATCAGTTCTTTTGCTGGATATCCATGCTTTTTATGTGTGTGCATTAGAAACTTCTTGCTTACCTCCCCTGAGATTGTTTGTCTTGATATAATTTAATGCAGCATAACCTTCTTTACTGAGTGTGCAATGACAACCACAGCAGAGGGTCTAAAATCTTTGCTCATACTTGTCACCCACATGCATAAGCTCATTATGCTAACATCCACAGAGTGAAATAATGACATTAAACTGGAACTCATTCCTGCGGACATGCCTTGGGGCAGATCATGTAGCATGGGTGCTCTGTGGACCTGAGGTGCCCTACTACTTAGTGAAATATTTAAATAAAGCGTACAAGTGGTAAAACAGTTTATCATGACATCTAAAAAGCTGCGTCACTGATGTGTCAGCTGTCACTGAAGATGAAAGAAACCAGCCTATTTAGCTACTGTGGAGAACCAGGGATGAGAGAAGGATGAAGCAAAGGAGGCGACCTCAGGACTATTTTAAGAAAGAGGAATTTCACAATGACCAGCGGTCAGGATCTAGCTTCCAGATTCAGACTCACAACAACACTTTGGCAACATGTTTACCCACAAAACCTAACAAATACAGTGTTACTTCATCACTGTTGTGAGTGTTGTTGCTGTAGCAGAGTGAGTGAAGGGGCTCATGACTGATTCATGGAGATGATGTGGAGAGTGGGGGTGTCTTTATAATGACTATAAACCAATTCAGACTGTGTTACATACAACCGCCTGCCTGCCTTCAGCTTGCCTAAGACCTCATGGATAATTCAACGTCTTACTCACAAGAGGACGACAAGAGTGGAAACGGATGGAGAGGATAAAGATAGTATGGACAACACGGGTGAAATTCACTCTACCCAGCAACCAGGAGATCCCTCTTTTAGCAGCGTTAGCTTGCTGTTGCATCACTGGTCATTTTGAAGATTCCAGTGAAATCACTCACCTCTGCCAGAAGGGATTGTACCAAGTTGTTTACATGGTTTAGGTACAACTGTACATTTAGTGGTGAGGTTGTGATTTATCACGTGCTAAAGTAGGTCAACTATTGTTTACAGCAAAACCTCCCATGGTCAAACTTATCATGTATAGCTCAAAAATAGTGTGCGAGTGTAGGCTTAGAGGCTTACCTGAAATTTCACAAATGTTTCGTAAAGATGTCAGTCTTGATGATTTCACCAGGCCAGGCTGGCATAATCAGATACTGCATTTCCCAAGTGTGCAAAGTCTGAGCACAAAATACAGCATGTAACACAGTAACTCTCCTCTCTGCCTCTCTGTCCACTTATATGCCACCATTGCATGTCATTAACTTTGTGTTTTTTCTCTCCCATAGTTGTGCTTCGTCCTCTCTGTTTCTCTCTCTGTACCTTTCTGCAGGTATCCTCGGCCTCAGAGCTGTATGATTCCAGTTAGGTAATGGCCCAATCAACGTGTCAGTGTTTTTTTTGCTGCTTGTTGTTGTTGCTCTTTTGTGGCCTACTGTCCTTTTCTCGCTTCTCTTTTCACTCACCCCAGCCGGTCGAGGCAGATGGCCGCCCACCCTGAGCCTGGTTCTGCTGGAGGTTTCTTCCGTTAAAGGGAGTTTTTCCTCTCCACTGTTGCCTAGTGCTGCTCAAGTGGGACTGTTGGGTTTTCTGTATAATTCTATATATACTTATATTCTGTAAGGTCTTAAACCTTAAACACTGTAAAGTGCCTTGAGATGTCTTTTGTTGTGATTTGGCGTAATATAAATAAATTGAACTGAATTACAAATTGAATTGAAATTGAAATGGACAAAAACATGCTGGTAGAAAACAAAAGTACCATGACAAGTGGTCACAATCAGTTAGGACTGATATAAAAACTAACAGGCAGAAGCAAACGCATACCAAACCACAACCCTAAAATGAATTTAACCAAATTTCCAGTGAAAACATCCAACTCCAACCTCTCCCTTCCTTCCCCTTCTTCCTCCATCCATACCTCCGCATCAAAGAATGTGCGTGGTTACACAGCCTCCATTTGGCTCATTGCTATATCATCTCCTTTATTATTACAGAGTTCAGGGACAGGGTACACACACACACACACACTTTTAATACTGTATTTTCTTTATTACTCACCCACATTCATTCTGCCAGCCTCACATTCAAATGCTTTTACACATCCATATTTCTCAACTGAGAGAAAGAGGTGAGAGAGAGAGAAAAATGGGACAGAGCCATAACAGACATCTGGCTGCCCAGTTAATCAGAGCCACATAATCCAAAAGAGACCTGGGACAAACACTCACACTAGTGTACACACACAGTCAACCATCAAAAATAGAAATGACACACCAGAAAACTGGAATTGAGTTTACACACAACACACAGGTCCCATTCGTCCACATTCGCATAACACCCGTCGATGCACAAAAACAAAAACAATGACACGATACTTGAAAGCTGAACTCCTGCCAACCTTAGCTGCACTTCGAGATTAATGGCACGTTCACGTCATGTCACTTATAACGTTATCACCACCAGCAGCCGAGAGGGAAACGTCAACCAAATTTCAAGTCCAGGATCTCTTAAAAAAGCTACAAAACCACCAACACAGACAGCTGAAGATAGATGAGATTAATGTTGAAAGATAAGTGATGTGTGAATGCAAGACTCCACACACCTGTTTCTATAGATTTATTACAATCATTGTATCAATACAAACAATTGAAATAGGTCAAATTCTGTGTTAATACAATGACTTTTTTGATTGCAGAACAATTTTACAATCCTTCAGCTTGCTGTGTCCTTCAGTGGAGTCTTTGGTGAAGTGAAGTGAAGGGCAGAGTATAAAAACAAAATTTATCAGTTGGGGGAAGAAAATGTTCCCTTAGTGCCAATATTGTTGATGTTTTAGTTTTAATTTCACAGTCAGAAGGCAGTCCCTAGACTGATTTTGTCTCCAACTCACACACCATCCATTAATAGAAATCCTCCCCTACTCCCTGGTGTCTTACCCTCTTCTGACGGCTCTCGGCAGCAGCCAGCTGGGCTGACATGCGTTCCTGCATCTTCCTGCAGTGGGCCATGACGGCCTCCAAGACAGAGATGGGGCTCGAGCCCAGGGGCCGCTGCTCCTTGTCTCCTCCGGGCACCCCACATTCAAAGTCCCTCTGAAGTGCCAGGAAGGGGTCCGTAAGGCTGTAGTGACCGTAGCGCTCCTGGAGAAACACCTCCTTTCTCTGAGCCTGGAGAAAAAAGACATGGGGAGAAGTGTTATTTACCTTTTTGCAGCACAAATCTGACCCCATTTGGAATATGGACTTTAAAATAATTAGCACAAGATTAAACCTATAAACTTCCATGAAGAAAATATTCAACATTTTTTATAATTTGAATAAGCTTTATGTACTGCATTTTGAAACCAGGACTATCACTGTATTAAAGTCTGTTTTATGATTATGTTTCACTTATCACTAACACCAGCGCAAGTTTCTAAGTAATATGTATCATTCAACTTTGCCGTTTTCATTTAAAATCAACGTTACTGCATTTTAAAAGGTCACAAGCCAAAATTGGAACAAAGTTGACCCTCTGAACCCATTTAAGACGCAGATAATTAAAAACGGGGAGAGAGAGGCAGCACATAGTTACAGCTGTTATGAGCCTTCAAAGTTGCAGCTACTCTACATTAAGTGGTGTGACGTACCAAGCCGACATCAAAGAACTAGAGGCGACTGAGACCAACTGACGAGTCTAGCACAGATTCAACATGCCGACGTGGGTCCATCTTGTGTCAGTGGTATCGCAGAACCTAGCCTGACAGACGCTCACTAAGGGTCTGGCAGCCGACTGTCGGCTTGCGGTGTCCCGGTATCAATTCCCAAATTCAGCATCCAGCTCCTGCCTCATCATCCCAAGGTGTCTACTTGCTCCACTGCCCTGTGGTTCAGGAGTCCTGTGGCCTCTGAACCCACCACTACTTGCCCCTGACCACTGTGAGCCCACCTGTGTGACTGCACAGCACTGCAGCAGGCCCAGCTGCTCTCAGGTTACACAAAGAAACAGAGTTGGGAGCTGGAGTCCTCTGAGCTGGTCAAAGGTGAAAGCAGGAGACTCACAGTGTGATCACAGGAAAATGCTAAACTGGGCATCACAGCCAGAACTGCTAAAACTGAGGAAAACGTTCCCTTTGCATTTAACTTGATAAGCCTCGACAGACTACAAGCCCCCACCGCAACCAAGAAATTCCTCAACTACACAGATGCAGCCTCTAAGGTTTATCATTCATCTCGCAGCTTTGACTTCTAAGAGAATGTAAATGGACAGTGTTCAGCAGATGAATCAGACGCCCAAGATGGCAAGCTTTCCAAACAGCATAGCATAATGGTTATGGCCAAAAAACAAAAACAAAGAAAACAGCTGTAGTAAACTTATCATTTGGCAGAAAGCAAATTTAGCATCTGCTAATCAACAGGGCCCAGTCTTTAATGCATTTTGCATTTTAATTAGTTTCATACTTTGACCCTTCAGAACTCTGTACACTCAAAAACAGCTCTGTGGCAGTGGAGTGGCTGTGATACAAGCTTGGTGAACACACAAGCAGCATCATAACTCCTGCAAACTATTCCTTCTGTTCCTCAGCTGACTGGATGCTTACATTTGAGAAATAAAAGTTGTATTTGTCTTCATTCCCATGTGGCGACCCACAGCAGGTGTGACACTGCCAAATTCAAAACATGACGAAGACAGAAAAACGACGCCCAGAGGTCACAAATACAGCCAGCAGGTTTAACATTAAAGTACTGGATTTACTTTATTTCGGCACCATGTCAGTAGACACACACAGCCATGTTGCTTCTTTAAATCTTAACTTGGTGGCAGAAGATGTCTCTTAATTATTTTGGCTGTTCAGTGGGAAGCAATGTAAAAAGTTAATTTTGGTACCTGGTTTCCTGGCAACCCCCCATTTCCCTAATATCCTGGCCAGGTTTCTAGATAAGTGCCTACTCTAAACAGCTGGAGGGACCGTTCAGTCGGATCCTGTGGATTAGTAAACAGGATAAAGCTGCCGTAAAGTCTGGAGTTATCCAAACTGCTGCTTCAAGCAGAAGCTGGCATCAGTCAGCCCCGAGTACAGTTCAGTAACATTAGCCTTGTTAAACCTGCTCTTAATCATTCTGACCACCACCAGATGACCACTCACAGCAATACGTCAAATAATACCCCACCAAAAACCCCACTTGGCTGCAGTACAGCAGCTGCACAGAGACCAAACCCTCTGACCACAAGTGGTGGTAAGAGAGTAATAACTCAGGCAAAAAAGCAGAAACCTACACATGCACATTCCACACAAACAGAAGGGCAGAATTCAGAAAATGAGAACGTGATAAGGATGATTACCTCTGCAGAAAAATACTGCATACGCTACGCTGTAAACCCACAGGAAACACTTGAAAGAAAAAGAAAACACGTGATCACAGTTATACTCATCAAGTCTGAGTTGTTTGTTAAGGCCAAACACTTTATTTTTTGTTTATCGTCAGAAGAGAGTTTTATGATTCACGTCTATCTGTAGCAGAAGGCTGGTGAGGGAGGAATATCTAACAACAGACAAAGACACGTTTAAATTATATGCGGAGGCGAGAAAAAGACAAAGAACCGGAGTGTGAGAGACTGAAGAGCAGACAGCAGGGACAAAGAGAAACGAACAGCAGGAAGGTGTTGCGAGATGCTTTGCCAAAGAAGGAGATGGAGTTTGGACAGTCAAACACTACACACACTTTTACTTTACTTTACTTGGCAGACGCTTTTATCCAAAACGACATACAAGAAGACACAAGCAATTACCATTCGGGTTCTGTAAATTATGAGTTACTACAAACTAAGAGCCCTGATAAGACC
>JAUMHL010000027.1:23386068-23429120 GCA_032362345.1 Sandelia bainsii
TGTGTGTGTGTGTGTGTGTGTGTGTGTGTGTGTGTGTGTGTGTGTGTGTGTGTGTGTGTGTGTGTGTGTGTCTGTGTGTGTGTGTGTGTCTGTGTGTGTGTGTGTGTCTGTGTGTGTGTGTGTGTGCATGCTCATGGTGGAGAGAATGATTTAGTGTGAGAGAAACAGAAACAACAGAAAAAGAATGAGGTATGGAAGAAAGCAGGTTGGAAGAGTGAAAGATTGGAAAGAGGTGAGTTAAACTGAGAATTTAAGAAACTTAACTCCTTTTACCTGTAACAATTATGCTGCCAAGAGCTGAAACTGACTGAGGTCTATTATCTGACCCCAACCGGTCGAGGCAGATGCCTGAGCCTGGTTCTTCCGTTAATGGGAGTTTTTCTTCTCCACTCCTAGTGCTGCTCAAGTGGGACTGTTGCGTTTTCTACATTATTCTATATATAGCTATATTCTGTAAGGTGTTTACCTTAAACACTGTAAAGTGCCTTGAGATGACTTTTGTTGTGATTCGGCGCTATATAAATAAACTGAATTAATTGAATTAAGCTTTAGTAAGCCGATATTGATGTCTTTAAATCACTTTTTTCGTCTAAGCAACAGCTCAAACCCAAATTATTCACTGACTATTAGAAAAAAACCCAACAGTACACTGAGAACCAGTGAATGGTCTGCGTTTATGCTTGGGGAAACAACTCATAAGGCAGGTGACTCAATTCTGAAGCCGAAATATCCAGCAGCAATGAAGGCACCGTCTGAACCATCTGAAGGGAATCCTCTGGAAAGCTCCAGAGTAAATAGTCAGCGACGATGCAGTGCCATCTTCAAACTGCCCTTTAACTCCCAGGATCTTCCTGCAAATATTTACACAGAGTCAGAGGCTGTTACATTACAGCTCCCAGTCAGACAGCTGCGGCCTCTTCACTTCCACAATTAGGATCGTGGTTTATCAGACTGATGGTTTTTGGTTGCTAAAACTTAACATTTAACATTTTAAACGCTACTCGCCTCAGCTTGCTAGTTTTCGCCCTTGTACAGTATTCCTCTCTTTTGTTGAGGTGATAACTTTAAAGAATCTCTTCATTTCCCTACATTTCCTCTCTTGTTTTCTGTCCTTTTTTTTTAGATTTTAATATGGTATAATATCTATTAAACTACTCTGGCAGGATAATAAACCTTTCAACTTACTGACGATCATATGGGTCAGTAACACCAAAACAAACTCTAGTCATTCACTGCTATTATTAAAGCAATTGCTCCGATATACACATGTACAAATAAACCTTTCTCTACATTCAGCTCTGCATGTTTCCCTTCCTGTCTGGAGGAGTGTCCTGGGTGTGTGACTCAGGTCAGGGGTCACCCTATTACATCATCCGGGTGGCAGTCAATGCAGCTAAACCCTTTGAGATCCCATCAGCTGTCAAAGCGTAAGCTCCCCTAAGGCTCTATTGATCCCATAGATCCATTGGTTGTGTTTAAAAGAAAGCTACAGTACACACTAAGTGTCTGACCAGTAGTGATCCTGCTCTTATGTATGAAAGGTGTTCTTTCATTCCTCCTTCCTTTTCTTTACACAGTAACAGTAAAGCTTTATGGAAAAAAACATGGCAGCACGACACTTCCAGGTCATCACAGTCCTCCCCTCTACTACTTCTGTAAAGCACATCCAGTATCTGCCACAAGCATCAAATGATGCAGCTCTGTGCAATGCAACTGGTGTTTGCAACCATAAACCTCCACAGAAGCAGAGGTGGAGGACTCTGAGACAGACGTCAGTATTATTAGCATCAACCTTTACAGGCATGTTGCACTCAGTGGGTGAGAGGGTTAAAGGAACCCAGCCAGAAAGAGAGCAGAGGGAAAGAGTGATTGATCGCTGCAAGAGAAGTTGGAAGAAAGTGGAGTGAGGGAAGTGGGGAGATGATGAACACTGCAAGACATAAAGAACGCAGTGAAGCAGAAAAAAAGCGTAGGAACCAGGAAAAAGGAGGACTCTCAACAGAAAGACGTAGAGTGCACTCCAAACTTTACACGGTGGAGAAAGAGCAGCATGTATTCAAGTGTCTCATTTAAGTCCATTCATTGACTGTGTGAATATCATGTGAGTGGCCAGCTGCCAATCCAGCTCTGATAGCAGGCCAAACAGAGGAGCTGTTCATGTCCGGAAAAATACACAAGCAAACATTAGATCAAAAGAGAGGGATGTGCTTGAGGCTGCTTGATTCGAGGGTCGGATGCTCGAGATACAGCTCCTTTCAATGTCCAAGGCAGAGTGGTTGGAAACAGAACTGAAAATATGGAAACGGTCGGAGATGATAGATGACGAGAACTGGGAGACAAGTAAATGAGAAGTAACATACACCTGGTTCACTGGTTAAAAAAATTGGTCTAAAGCCAAAATTGTAATGCGATATGCTCAGTCTAATCGATCCTAACAGACACTCATGATGAAACACACCTTGATATCAGATATCCAGTCTGGTTAACTGAGGTGATATATCTTCATGTAAGACTGGTCTTGACAGCTCGATTTTATAGTTTTTAATTCGTCAAGTTGGTGAACTTGGTGCAAAGGCCTCAAGTTCTGAAGTAGCAACAGCATTTACAGAGGTATCCAGGTCAAGGTATCTGTAAGTGTTAAGTCAAAGGTGCGTCGAACGTCCTGTTACCTTTGACACGTTTCCAGATATGTATACAGACCAACAGGCACTAGGTATCAACATTCAAAGGTTCAAGGAGCTAATTTAAGACACTGAACTTTAAGGTCAGGCTAAAACTTGAGCTAATGTTATTACCCGATTAAGAGATTAGAGTCAGAAAATTAACAGTTTGAATTGACAATATTTTTTAAGCTAAAACACAGAATGTGCTCTGGTTCCAGTTTCTCAAATGTGACGATTTGCTGCTTCTGTCTGTCACTGCATCTTAAAGCTGTAGGTTGGACACAACAGTACAATCTGAACACTGATTTGCACTTCTAAGGATAATGAATAGACTGACAATAATGAGAATAACATTTTGCAGATTTGCAGCAGTCTTAGACAGAGCTCAAAACAACACCACTTAATAAACAACACTTAACAAAAACAGCCTCTAGTAACGTCGTTCAACACATTTTCATATAACACAAGAAACCCCAGTGCAGCAGAATATGATATAAATGAAAGGAGTAAGCTAAGAGCCAAAAGCTAATGTGGTTTATTTTGCAAATGGTTGTAAGTGGTGCCAGTTTCCTGCCGCGGGTCATTTAATCAACACTTCCTGTCAGGCACTGCGCTGCTGGTTACGCCTATGCCGCGGCTCGCCAGGATTACAGTCCCATCAATATATTGACCTTTCCCTCGGCAGGTTCTTGTTTCAGCCACACAGGGTCAGGCCAGTTTGCCATGGCTGTCAACTGCATCCAATACTTTTTTTAAAATCCAATTACTGTGATTACAGAGTCTATAAATACATGTTACTAAAGCAGATTAAGTGGATAAATAGCAAGAGACACAATCGCATATGATTTTACAATAATGCAAATCCTGTCTACCTTCTAGTTGTGTGCTGAATTTGAGTTTTCTTTCACATACTCGCAAACACTAATCTGTGAAAATACAACCACTCAAAGAGGAAAGTTGAATGATGCTGCAACTCCTTTCCATGATAACCGACCTGATTTCCGTTCCACTCCTGAGGTGCTTCCTCGCTCACTCCAACCTCGATTTGATTTTCTAGGTCAGAGCAAAGACAAGCTGACAAACGGTGATAAACAAATTAGGAGCAAGGGTTGGCTGAGAACGTGTGGTGGGGGAGATCTTTTTGGATCCATTTCTGGTTTCTGATGAAAGTGAAGCCTCCAAAACATTGTAGGACTCTGAGTCTCAGTGTGTCCATGTGTACTTGTATAAGGACCAGCTTCAATTTCAGGCCATGGTGTGGGTTTAAGGGTTAAGACTTGGTTTTAGGGCTAAGGTTAGCATTAGGCATTTTGCTGCGATTGTAAAGGGTGTCCTCACAACTACTGTATAGTAAGACCAACCAATGCGTGTGTAACAGGGGGTGGCCCTGACCCTGGGGAAGATGGCAGAAACTGAGGCCCATCTAGTTCATCATCATTCCCATCATTCACACATGCACACACACCAATTAACCCATCCTCGCTTCAACGTGAATCCTCCCAAAATATCAGTTAGTGAGCTGTGATGTGGCTGTGACATTTAAACCCAATAAATCACAGAGCGTAAAACACACAAGATGGAGAAGGTGTCACTTACGGCTCATATGGCAAAAAAGCTAAAGGTAAAGGTCATCAGCAACAACCGTAAGTCTCCGCACATCAGTTAGCAAAAGGCACAGACACGCACAAAAACCTCCAGACAAACACACAAGTGTGAAGTTCTGAGTTTTTCTCACTAATCGGGTGCAGTAAAATGGAAGAAAAATGTGAAAAATCAGTGATAGGTTTAAAGACCTTTGAGAGGCATCCTTCATATTTAAAATAACATGCACACACGCAAACACACCACAAGAATCTCAGTCAGTATGCAGGGTGATGATGGCTGATGGTTACTGTAACACTGAATCAGGCATCTATCCCAACAGTGAGCGAGAGCATCCGACACTCAATGACCTGCAATCACAAGGGATTTCACTCTGCTGGAAGGATCAATACGCAAAAGGATTTGATTTGACAAAGTGAAACAGATAACAAAGAGTGAGATATGGATGGGGGAGGTGGGGGAGGTACTGTATAAATTAGACTGATACAAAAGGGAGGAACAGAGATTCAGAGCGAGAAAGAGGTTAGAAAAAGGTGGAAAAAGCCTAGAAGGGACTGTCAGAGAGCGAGAGAGATGGATGAAGGGGAAGATGGAGAAAGGAAAGATGAAAAGGAACGATAAGAGAAAGACTAAGAACCAGCAGAATAGATTATTACTGCCTCCTCTGCTGGGCTGAGTTCACACACAGTTACAGCCCCTCAGTTACGTAATGTGCTGACAGCTCAAAGTGTCGCTGAGCCTCAACGGCATCATCTTTTATCACCCAAAACTCATCCAAAACAGAGATCGTGTTGCATGTTATCTTCTCCAGGAGAAGCAACAGTCTATAGAGGTCGAGCCTGCAAATAGCTCTTGTATAGGGCTGCAACTACTGCATTTCACAACAACAAACACAGTAAATCACACATTTGAGAGGTTATAATCAGTGGATGTTGTATTTGCTTGATAAATGAATTAAATAACCAAATTATTAATCATTTTCAATGAAATGACATTTTTCTACAGTAATCCAGACCGTGATTGAACTGGGCAGGTTCAGGTTCAAATGTGAAAATATATCAGTGTAGAAAAGTGGATAAAGCTGTAGTGAAAAAAGAATAGTGAATATAACAATAAAAACTAACTGTAACTGTAACTGTGAGAAAATAGAATCGGATGAATGAGGGAGTAATTTTGAACAACCACTTTTAGTTTGGAGCTACATGACAAACAGGATCTGGCTCTGTCAGGCCACGTTTCGGCTGCTGGATACAATCTAATGCCATTCTAGCTGGTGCACAAGCACAATCAGTAACGGCTGCTCTAACTGTATCAATTTGAATTTTCTATTCTTTATTGATCCCCAAGAGAAAATGATTGTTGGACAGCTGCACATACAGCACTGATGGTGCTACTGCAACCAAGAACACTGGAGCTGCTTCTTTGTCTCACTTATTTGCTGATAAGTACATTTAGAAAAGCTTTTGAGTTCAGCAGAAGGTACGCACTCCAACTTCCTTTAATTGCAAAACTATGGTAGCACGTTCAGTATTGGCAGGAAGGCTAAAGACAATATGTTACAGTGGTTGTGGGAAAGTTGTATTGATGGACCCCTCAACATGTGTACAGTGGATGCTCAGCTTTAGAACTGTAGGTGCAGTGGATTTATACAACTGGCTTAGTTAGCTCCTGGCATTCTCCTGATTATATTGTGATTCAGCATTAGAGGTCAACAACAAGAGCAAAAAAAAACAAGTGATTTGTTTTTTTATTTGATTTTTTTTCTTTTGCAGGTGCAAAGACATAAATGTAAACAACTTATTTTCCTTATAAGACACCAAAGAAACAGAATAAAAAGTGTCTTTTACTGGCATTTCCACAGTGAGAGACAATTTCTTGGTTTGAATGAAGCTCATCTCTACATTATCAGTTTGTAATGACTAATCCACTGGTACAATGGCGAGAAAAATCAGGAATAGGGTCATGTGAAAGATGTAACACTAAATCTAAAAAAAATAAGCTTCCTTTTGAAAGTGAGAGGCAGTTGCATCCTCTCAACTTGGAAGATTCTCTTTTTGTGAGGATATTTGCTAAATTTCTAAGCACAAACACACAAATACATAGTTACAAGGAAAAGTAATGACACAGTAATTTCTTGGTTTTCTGCAGAAATTGGTCATGAATGTGAACTGAAGTGAAGAACAAATATGAACAATAATGCACCATTTCTTAATGAAGTTAAACAGTGTTTTAATAAGTGGCAGCAGTAACCTCAAACAAGCCCTTCCTGTAGCTGCAGATTAGTCCTGCACAGTGTCCAGTAGGAACTTTGGACCATTCTTCCTCAGAACTGATTCAGCTAAGACATATTCTGAGGACGTCTGGTGTGAACGGCTCTTTTGATATCGTTTTGGGTATTGGGTTGAGGTCTGAGCTCTGAAGCCGTTCTGTAGTAGATTTCACTGTTTGGGGTCATTGTCCTGTTCCATCACCCAACTTAACAGCCACGCGGACATTATCCTGCGGAATACCTTGATAAACTTGAGAATTTAAAGGAGCTCCATGATTTCAGGCTCCCTTGCCGCCTCCAGACCTGTACCTCTTGCCATTGTGGAAGGAAAATTAATTTCTATCATTACTTTTCTTGGGCCTACACTCACAGATCTCTGCTGTTAATGTGTTACTATGCAGAAGAGGTGGTAAAGTGGTGATATTTTTACCCAGAATCCCACTCTGAGGCACTTTTCTCCACTCATATTTAATGAGCTCAGCTGACAGCCTCAATGAAAGTTTGATGAAGACCTAGATACTGTGTGCCCAAACAAAATACAAACACACACAGGGGACAGAAAACACACACACACACACACTATAAACCCATATTCTCACAGCTTGCGGCCAAGTTATCTGCTGTGTGAAAGTAGCTTATGATCTAATGATAAGTAATCCTCATGTGAATGAGCACAGAGACCCACTTTATGCTGCCATGTGATGTTTCATCACTGCACATCATGCACAAAATCACAAATCAACATTCACAGAACTTCCTAACCCTCATATCCTAAATCTCTCCCTCTCTCTTTCTCTCTATCACTCTCTCACACACCCACACACACACAACATAGCCACCTAAATAAATCAAAACCTGTGAAACACTGGATATCAGCCAGCCAACCACGGACTAAGATGGAGGTTCCTCCTTCACCACAGCCTCAGAAGTATTTAACATCTAATTTTCTGAGGATTTCTTTTTCATGGTTTGGTCACGGCCTTTAAATGGCTCCAGCCTTAAGAGAATTAATTTAGTCTTTGTTTCAAGAGAGCCTGTGTTTCCCATGATGATTGCTTTTACAGGGGCTTTTCCACCCTAAAGTGAAAACAGATTTGGGGAAAAAAGACAGAATAATTGGTATTTTGTGTTTATCATGTGCCAAGTTCAAAGACTGCCACAATGTTACAGCCAGATTTAGGAGGTCGGGAAAACCCTTAAGTGCTGTGTATTGATAGCATCCCATGCACATATTTCCTGAAATATGGAACTCATCCTTTAACACAGAGGCGCTGAGCAGTTTGCTTTATTTTGTTGAACTGAAAACATTGTTGGCATTCCTGAAGCACCCTCTATGTCATATCATGCTTGACAATAGAAGCTGCTTATCACCGCTGAGTTGACGACACTCAGGTTTACTTGGCTCTTTCACCATATGACTATGATCCCTTAGACTCACTGTACTGTACAAAAGCCATTCATGCATTCTTCAGGAGGGTCTACTGTAAGGTTCCTAAACTCAGGCCTCAGCCCCCCCCTTCCCTGCTTGTTTTCCAGCCATCCTTGCCCTACACGCTGCTGATCACCTGGATGAGGTGCGTTGAGTTAATAAGAAGCTTGTCTTCCCCTGCTCCACACTCTTCTGAGATGGTATCTTCTAGCTTCTGGTTGACTGAACACACCTGGGGACAAGGAAAGCTGAAAAAAACAAGCAGGGCAGGGGGGCCCTGAGGACCGAGTTCGGGAACCACTGCGTTAGACCATTCCTAACCTTGCTTCTGAGTTTGAAATGTGCTATTTAAATAAAGTCACCTTGCCTAGCCTGGTAGCTGATTGGTTACAGCACATGCAACACAAGTGCAACATCCACAGTTCAGTTTAGAATGGGAACCTTTAGTGTACGTCTCAGTCGCTCTCCATCCTCCCATGTTTCCCAACTACCTCTTCACAACTCACTGTTAATTAAATGCTATAAACATTATCATCACATTAAATAAATAAGAGTAAACTTCCAACTAGCTTGACTGAAAATTGAATTAGAATGGCTGTAATTATAAGCACGTAAACACAACATACTACAATTCTGATCTGCAATTTTATAAAAAAAAAAATTCACATAAAGACCAAATCTCTTTATGCATGTCTGCTATTGAAGCTCCGCAAAACTCCCACACACACACAAACACACACACACAAACTTCGAGCCCATAAGCTGTCAATCCCTTGGCTATTTGCTAATGTTTTTTAAAAACATAATGCAGAAAAGAAAATGTTCACATACGTACTGAGGTAAAAGCTTTAGACCAAGCACACAAACACAGATTTTAGTTCCTGCACACACACGGACGCACACAGAGCATGACTTGCAGCTGTGTAGAGGGTTTGTGATGGCCAGTAGAGTCAGCTCTTTGCAGCCTATTTTTATCCTTAATGCCACAGTAAACCACCACAGGCCTGCTGCTTGATTAAACCTCATAGTCCCTGTGGACAGAAGCACAAAAAGCCCCCCCACCATCTGATAGGGCTGCAAGTGTGTTTATTACTTACTCTTTCTGTGTGTGGGGGGGTGGTGTGTGTGTATGTCAGAGTTTGCGGAGCAGTCATGCGCATGCATATCTATTTTTCTGATTAAATGTGTGTCAGTACTTGATTTAACCAAATGCTGGAAATAAAATCCTGCAAGCACGAACACACAAACTTGAACAAACAACTCTTAAGCTGTAAATACCCCCCTGCTAGCATGTACACAAACACGCAGACGCACACATATACGTACAGTAATCTGGCCATAAAAACATGTACAAAAAACGTAACACCAAGTGTCTTATTGTTGGTTTGTGAAGAAATACAAAATTTTAAATATAATCAACAGAGGCACACACACACACACACACAGACGTACCTCAGTACATCTCAACACTCAACCTGAATGTGTGTATTACCACCGACTTGGCAAGAGAGGCGAGATGAAAACGCCAAAGGGCTGGAATCCAACAGCTCCTCTGATATCACACATCAGTTAAAAATCACAGAGCTCAGCAACCCTGGACACCTGACCACACACACACACACACACACAAATGCAAACACACATGCTGCCCTATCACAAACAAAGACAAATATAGACTGAAAAACAACACCATGATGCTCCAGGCAGGAAATCTAATTGTTAGTCAAAAGGCCACAGCAGCCAGCACATGCTCACATTTCACTATCTTCCCAGAAATTACACTTTTTTGGGGAAAAACCAAACAGGAAGTCTGAATGATGTGTTACCTGCCAAAGTGGCTGCTAGTGAAGACAAAAACGCCACAGCGACAACCACCAAACCAGCTTCTTTTTATAGAACCTTTTGGTTACGGCTGCTGTCACCCTGGGAAAAGCTGCTGTGGTGTTGAAGCTAAAACAATTAGTCAAGCAAGAGAAGTATCCTGATAATCTGTGTATGAATCACTTCAGTTATTTCTCAAGCATACACGCTAAAAGGTTTGTCATACGTGACTATACGTAGAACATCGTTCCGTTTCATTGTTGTTGCACTGTTTTACGGCACTTTAGACAAAACCATTAACTGACGCCTGAAAGGTTTTGACTGAGGCTCGCCCTTCCAACCAGTCAGTGTCTGCCACCTCCTCCGCAGCCAAACAATGTTTGGTTCAAGTAATACACTAACATGAGCCATATAAAAGTTATTCTATTTCTTAGTCTTGTTTACTACTTATTTGATGTGATTTATCCTGATCTGAAGCATTAAAATTAAAACCACAGCAGAAGTAGACAAATTTGAAGCCATCCCAAAGAAAGAATTCTTCAAATAGGAAGAGTATAATAGAAGTGAGCGAATTTACTTTCATATCTTTTGCATTTTTAATCACAGATTTTCATTCAAGACAGAACAGCTACGACCTCCTGTGTTCTCACTGCTGTCGGCTTGGAACGTCAGTGACGGAGTGTAAAAGTGAGATCAAACGTCTACGCTGAAAATGTGTTGTGAATACAGAAAAGTTTACGGGGAAAAAAGGGGAAGGTAGTAGAAAAGAAAGGGAAAAAGGTTGAGACAGAAGGCAGAAAACAGCTGTGATAGCCTGCTGAACAGAACCTAATGTTGATATGAAGATGCAGGATCACTGAGGTGAAAAGTTTTAGTGAGGAAAAGACAAAAAGAGCTGTAGTGGAGAAGAGATACAAACACTAAGGGAGTCTGGATCAGCCCTTACAGCTATAAGCCATGATATGTCTGGAGTGATGGGTGTGCATGGGCTCCTGCTGAAGCTCCCCATGACAAAACAGCCCTAAGTAGACATCCACAGAACCTGTCTGCACGGCTGCTCTCGTGTGCGCTGACAGGATTATCTACCAGCCTCTGACAAATCAGCCATTTCTTTTATCCAAAGTGGCATGCGAGGAAGAGGAAGCAGGGAATCCAGAGAAGTTTCTAGCTGACGTGTTGGGGACTGTGAGCAAATCAGTCCACACGACACATCATTGGACTGCCTTTTAAATGTCGTCAACAAGGTACAATTTGTAGAAAAGAGCGGCATCAGATCGTGGGCTGAACACAGAGATAATGACTGAAATTCCAGCGACACTTTGAACTAAATGCCTCTTAAACTATCTGCCCACTCTGATGGATTAAGCAGGTTGTGAGCGTGGGCCCTCACGACATATATCACTTTGGTGGTACATTTTCACTTTTCATACAAACACAAACCGGTGTGCTGGAGTTCAGGAGATTTCAATTTTCATAATTTCTTCGGCCGATTTGTAAAAATGTCCATGGTTTGTGAGTGAGGGCAGCTGACTACTGGTGGTTAACCATTTGCAAAATCCTTTTATGTATGTGGACTTAACAAGATTAAGACTAAACCCAAGGTTGTCTGTCTTTGTGTGTCTAGCCCATCACTTCTACATACCACCACATGTTCAACAGATCAGAATTTCCCTGCCAGCTGCTAAGAAAATGTCACATACTTTTACCCAAGGCATATTCAACCATTACTGACTGGCCTGAAGTCACCTTTAAAGGACATCAAGCAGAAAATAACACTTTCACACAAGCGATAGGATCATATTTATAACTCCCCAGTAACACCTACAGCCTTGACAAAGTTTCCATTTAAGAGCAGCCATTAGAAAAATATATATCTATAGTGCCACCTTCATTTAAATTACAGTCACACTGGCATTATGATATGTGATAAAGAAGGACAAGGAACAAGAGCAAGAATAACAGAGGAGAAAGGTAGAAGGGATTCTTTATTCGATGATAAGAGGAGGGAAGAAGAGGGGAAGATAGCGTGTGCGGACAGGGGAACATTTTCTCAGCCTCCCAAGTTCTGAGTCTTATTAGGAGTCAGGACTGTGGACGTTTTGCTGAAAGATCTTAAAAAATGTTTAGTTTGGTCAGTCAACACAACACAATCTCCAAAATGTGCAGTTGAACCAACAGACTTTACAAGAACGGAACATTATAACCTATACTGCAACGCTACAGGTCTAAAAAGAATAATACTGTAGCTTCACTACATGACGGAATGTATCCTGTACATCCTTCATTTTCATCCAAAAACTCATACATAAACACATCTCAATCTAATCTTAATTCCAACCCTAATCCTTAATCCAAGACACTCTTTCTAATGACTCCTCCCATCACAAAACCTCTAATGTACATACCAGGGTTTCCCATAAAGAGAACGCGCTGTAATGACGCGCTGCCTCCTGGCACTGTTAAAAACAACATCTCACAGAGCTGAATTAAAACAGGCTGGAAAGGGCAGAGCAAAACCAGCCCCAGCACTGAAGGTCTGTGGTGCAAACGGGGCAGTTAAAGGCGTCTGCTTCACCGTAAACTGATTTTAACGTTTTCTCCAGCGTTCAGCTTGATGGGAAAACAATCTTGGAGAACAGTTTTATTAAATCAGGGTTTGTGAAGTGATGCTTTAAATGCACATTAAACATCTATAGCGATTTGGGGTATGGCTGCAAACAATTGTTTTCTCAACTGATCTGTTGCTTGTTTTTCAGTTAACTAATCAGTCTTTAAATAGTGAGAAGTTTACATTAAAATTTCCCAGAGGTCAGGTGAAGTCTTTAAGTTGTAGTTCTATCCCAATGTATAGACTTTCAACTTAAAATAATATAAAACACAAAAAAACAACAGCAGTAAATTCACAGAAACGTTTGTCATTTGCTTAATAAGTTATTACTTTATCAACATGTTGTGAAATACTTTTTGTTGGTTGCCCAAATTAAGTCATATTATTGATTCCCAGTCACATGCAACATTTCATAATGTCTCCTGTATTACTGGTGACGTCAGATCCACTAAAATTGAAGATACACTTCTATTTTCAATCTAGCTGCCTAAACTGCCTACAAAACATATTTTTACACTTCAAGCCTTTTTTTGGGTCTACATACATAAAACACTCCACAGAAAGCACCAAACTGAAGTATTTCTACAGAAAATGGAGAAATATATCAATACAGCTCAAACAATCTTGCTTCTAAAACTGCTACTATGCCTATACTCGTAGAGCTGGGGTTGCAATATGTAACCAATGCTCTGTGTGTTCTTTAAACTTTTTTAATCATGTTTTCATGATCAAACAGATAGAGATGGATAAAACATGTCTTTAAGTGTTTCTACTAGAATATATTTCCAATGTTTTTCAGTCTAGTTTTAGAATTACATCTCAGCGGATACTCCATTCATTATCGCAAATTAGAATCATAATATCTGCCGAATGGAGCTTTACCCACACTACGCTCCATCCTGACTGCAGTGCCAGGATCTGAGCATCCAAAACAGATTTGGCACAGTCTAGTTGTGCCACACGGCTGGTTGGCGAGCTTGAGAACCTGCACTGGTGTGAAACAGAGGGTCACTGGCAAATTGGCATGGCCAAAGCAGCAGGTACGCTCTAATCTATGTCTGTCATACAGTGAAGAGCTGGCTCTTTCTGAAACAGTTACTCTCAGTCCTGCGCCATTAGGGAGCCAGAGTCGGCAGGTTTTCATTCCAGCATGATTCCGCTGATTAGCAAGTCTTTATCCAGGGAGGAAGAACTAATTAGTGAAATGAACTGGATGAAATAAAAGTCGGAATACAATCAGACCAAAGTGGCACCAGGATGAGAACCCGTCGTACGCAGGTCAACGTATAGATGTGCAGAAAGAATGCTATATTTGACCTAAAAGTGTACAGAGAGGAATTTTCATTGTATTATCAGCATTGAGGCTGCAGCAACCACACTTCCCGTACCATACAATAACTCACATCTTATTTATGGTTATCTCCTGTATGGAACTTTTGATTCCATTTGGTTGATGTGGAAATAACTATAGACACAAATAGCCATGCTTTGGTTGTATGTACTGCTGTACTGTGTGTGTGTGTGTGTGTGTGTGTCACCTCCTCTCATCAAGTTTCAATTGAACAAATGTTTTATATATTTTGATTATTGGATATAAAAATGCATTAAAAAGTAACAGAGTTAGAAGTCTGATTCCTGCTCAGGCCACACATGCTGCACTGACACAACAGTAAAAGCAATTTAGCCAGTTCCATCACATAATTTGTTTTCAATTCAGTTTATTTATACAGCACCAAATCACAACAAAAGTCATCTCAAGACACTTTACAGTGTGAGGTTTAACACCTTATTATGTTATGCAGAAAACCCAACAATCCCACTTGAGCGAGCGACGGGAGAACCAGGTTCTGGGTGGGGCAGCCACCTGCCTCGACCGGTTGGGATGAGTGGGTAAACCTACCTACCTACCTTTTTGATTAAATTAAAAAGATAAATTCTGATTTGTACATTCCAGCAGGTGTCACCCACTGTCCTGTGTCAGCAATTCCAGATAAAAAATGCCTAACAGTAGAGGATGTCTGGACGAACAACTGACATGTAAGAGTCTATTCCCCCCACACCCCCACACCCCTACACAAATCTTGTTTTCTGCTGATTGGACCAGAAATTGCCGTCAAGGTTGAGAACAGAGACACCAGTGTTGTTCAGGAACTCCACAACTCCACAAAGAAGTAGCTGTGTTGAGGCCGAAATCACAAGCCCCTCGACAGCAATTTCCTCACCCACATCAGTCACGACCTCCAGCAAAGCACTCTGGTAGCCCCACCGCTGCACAGAACAACACAAAAATCACACCGTGAAGAACATGAAAGTGGACGGGGGAGGGTGTTTGTTAGAGCCGTTGCCTTGGAGAGAGATGGTGAATATGAGCGTAGATGGAGTGCTGTAGTAGCTGCTGAATGCTTGTAAATTTAATTGCTTTCGCTACAATGCATTACTGTCAAGCCAACAGGGAGACAGCAAGTCGTGCGGGAAGGAGGCGTAATCGATTAATGGCTGAAACAAAAAACAGGAGGTAGAAGCCCTTATTCCCACACTGACTCAACTAAAACCTCTCGCACTCAGAAACACCATGACTGGGTAACGGTTAAACCAACGGTGGATAGGCTGTAAACACACACACACACACACACACACACACTATTTCCACCAGGTAACATTTTTGAAGTAATATGACAAATTTTTGGTATAAAATAAGATGTCAGGGAGGGATTGTACCAAATAGGAGGACAGTGGGTGGGATTTCGGGCTGCTGCAACAGATTTGTTGATTGTAAGCAATGACACATTTGGGGGTCTTATGACTAAAACTGTATTTTCTATGCCCATAGCATATTTTGGGATTATCACACATTTTGAAACTACCACAGATTTGGGGAAATATAACAAATGCATCATGTATGCGATGTTAACAACGTTGACTATCAAATTTTAGAGGTTATGTGCAAATATCGGTATTCGGGTCTGCTATAATCATTAGCAAATATTGGGGGAAATATACCAAATTTGATAATGTGGGCTGGTTGCAATAACACATTTTGAAATTGTATGAAATCATGTACACTATACTATAATTAGATATTTTCATTCCTGTAAAACAACACTGTAGCAGCTCTGTAATACTGTGCTTAGGCCACCACCATGCCTTGAGCTAAATGGTAATGGTAGCATGTTAACATGCCGATAATGACAATACAAACATGCTGCTGTTTTCATGCTGACGTCTTCCAGCGTCACCTTCTTAGTGCCGCATGATAACATGCAGAGCAGCAGTAAGATGCAGCATCTGCGGCTAGTTTTACAGTTATATCACAAAACAAATGAAAATGTTGATGTGATGATCAAGGTTGCTATAATACATCCTGGGAGGGAAAGAAATATCAGAACCAAATTTCATAACAAACCATTTTAGTCAAAACCATAAATGCAGTGACAGTCATGGTGGTAGTCGAGTCACCAAAGTTATCATCTGGGGACAATGAATGGCTTTAGAAAATAATATGAAAATCTAGCCCAAAGCTGCAGAGATTTCAGTCTGGACTAAAATGGTGGACCGAACAACAACAAAAATCAATAAAAATTTTCATTGCAGGAGTCATTCTGCAAACTTGGCTGCAAAATTTTATATTTCTAGTGCCGTTTCTGTAGCATCATCCTGTGTTAACCTGGCATCAGCCCACAACCCCACACCATCCACATCTTGGCCTGCATTTCGCAATGACTGTTTTTTTGACATTTAGATTGGAGCATCTCTTCTGCTCACAGCCTCTCACCTCCTCTCTTCATTTCACACACTGAGACTCATCCTCCATCTTTCTGTCACCATCTCACACAGTAGCTTGAGGAATCCGTTTCTTGGCGAAGCACTCTGTGACACACATACAGTACATTCACCTCAGGTGTTAGACTGTACCAAGAGCAGCCGGGAGAGGACTCTCTGCAGCAGGTGGGTGGTTCAGTGCTTTCCCTCAAGGGCACTTCAAATGGGACGAGCCTGAACATTTTAACCCGTGTGAAAACAGCTGTAGGCTGAAAGACCTTACACAGAACTCTCTTCGTTTCCCTTTCTATTTTTAAGGCTCTACCAACAGCAGTTTTAAACACAAAATCATTAAAAGACGGATACGTCTGAGAACAAAGGGGTGAATTGTGGAGCGAAAATCAAGGACCAGGTCTTCATTCAGTGCTGCAAAAGTGGTAACTCACTACCGAAAGAGCTGAGGAGTAAAAGCAGCTTAAATTGTTGGAAAATGACTTCATCGAAGAATCCGTTTCAGACTGAGTGATATCTTTGTGTAAATGGAAATAAAACTGTAGTCAAGCAAACTGGAGTGAAACTACTGGTGTTGATGCATCTCAAAACTAAGACCACGTTATCCATAAACTGTTGATTTCAGTCTCTAATGTGGATGCTGCACCAGCTTCACTGAAAAAGAAGCATGGAGTGATATTGTATGTCAGCTTTTTGTCAAAAAAATTGCCATTACCAGAAATATTTACTTCGGGTTAAAGGCGTCCTCTTCCTTTTTTGTAATATGAAGCATAACAGCTACAAGTTAAAATGCTGCTTTATAACCTGAAACGTAGAGCAAAAGCCCGTCTATATTAACTATATCCTGGCTGATTGTGAATTTTTTAAACCAAAACCAATTAAAAAAAATGTATAAAGAAAATGAAAAGTTCAGTTTTACATAAAGTTGTCAAGTATCTATGTTAATGTTAAGTTAATATTGACTGATTTATCTTTTTTTCCCACTCTAATTGTACTTATTTAAACAGCAAATTGATTAATTTATGCCAGTACAGTTAAGAAATGTCCTAACTCAATTGGGAACGGTGCTTATAACTTTATAACACTTGGGTGGCTGATCTATAGACTAGTGGAAGGAAATCAAAATAAGATTTAATTAAGACACCCATGTGCTTAATATGTGCTAATAAACACAGCTATCAAGAATTTTGGGTGCACTGATCCAACTTCACTCTCACTAGTGAAACCACTACAAATATAGTGTCGTTGTGGGTGTTATTTTAGGAATATGTATTAAATGGATCTTTTCTCATTTCAGTAAAGTTTTTTGTTCTATTGGAGCTTCTCATCTTCCTGCTGCAGCTGGAAATCTCCCACGCTCCTCTCTGTTGCCTCCGGCTACGTCGTCAACAGCAGCAGCAGCAGCAGCAGGAGAGGAGCAGGTTAACAGGCCGAACAGAATACGATAATTATTTCATGTATAGAAACGAAGAAGAACAAAAGAGAGCAGCAAAAAGGGAGAAAAAACTACACAATGGGGTCTCTCATATTTTTAGTGTTCCTCTCTGATGTTCTCTCTCTCACTATGGTAACCTGAAGTCAGCCACTCACAGCTGCTGCTCTCATTCTGCTCCAGCTGAACACCCACATTCTATTAAATTGTGTGCGAGAGACACATACACATTTAAAAGCTCTCAGTGTGTGTGTGTTTGAGTGAAGAGACACAAATGGATGTCGGGAGGGTGACAGAAAGTAACACAATGTGTGTTTGTATATGAGAGAAAATGTGCATGAACAGCATATATACAGCATATACACATTCAGTAAATCCTCATCATGTACAGTATAATGACTTAATTTTTATGCCACCTAACACACAACCATCTTCTTAATGGTATTCTCTGTATGTAAACCTGACATATCAGTTTTCCGTCATCAGTTCCACAGCTGGTACGGAGCGAGTGCCTGATCTTAAAACAGTTCTTCTCCAAAGAGACCAGCTTTCGGACAGAAAAACTGTCTCCAGAGTGAAACCAACTCTCTGCTGGTCTAGAACCAAGAACCGCTTGCGTCACGTGGCTGTTTGCAAGTTGAACCAACTCTGAACCAGCACGAGCAGTCGTAGTTCCTGTTGGTCGCAAAAGGGTACGAGTAACTCTAAAGACGTGCAATATATCCTGCCTTTATGTAGATAACGTTCAGTTTTTGTTGCCAGAGGCGCTGAATCATCTTTGGGTTTGTGGGGTTGCTGACTTTTCCTGCATTACATCGACAGGCGCTTCTATCATTTTTTCAACTGTATATCAGTGAGGTTAGAATCACCTCTCTGTGTGATTCAGTGAAGCTCTAGAGAAGCACAAACTGTGTCTTCCAAAAGGATCGCACAGTTCTCAGTGGTCATAGGCGTATATACACTTTGCAATACTTCACAGGCTGATTACATATACAGCCTGCTGTAACTTATGTCATATTATAACAGAATATGGTCTTATTGTCTTATTTCAATTGTAATATAGTGTAATTTGTAATTTTCTTCACTTAACTTTCTCACTTTCACAGAGCAACTGAGAGCTCGTAATTTCCTCAGGGATCAATAAAGTATTTCTGATTCTGATATGGTCGTCGCACCTTGGCGTTAAGCTGGTGTAGCTGCCTGAAGATGCATTACTGAAGTTAAAAAAACGAAAGAAGAGCAACAAATACAGACAAAATACTTATAAAATATAAAATACTCACCACAAGCCTTGCAGTCTACTATGTTGTTACATTTAATGACTAAATGCAGATCATCCTCACAAGCATAAGGCTGGTTTGGCTCGGAGAAGACGAGACAGCAATTTGCTTCAACAAACGCAAACTAACCACCACACAGGGTATGAATTTAGGGTAAGAATTTTTTTAAAGGTTCGGGGGCCAGCTGTGCACGACAGCACTGAACCAGCCTGCACATAGAGCTGTTAACTTTATTGTGAAAGTGCTCAGAGCTCTTGTTACAATAAATCGCACACGCAGGGTCGGGTAAGGCAGGCGGAGTTGACCGTTTCTGTGTTTTGTGTCACCATCTCTCATTTCATTCAGCAGCTCATCACATGGACCAGCCGTGTGCGTGCGCGCGTCTGTGCATGAGTTAGAGTGTTCATGACACTTTGAGCCCACATCAAACGGCAGCCGTGCCATCAGAGCAAGTGACCGAGAGACATCGAGGGAGGGGGGCAGGGAGTAACAGAAAGTAGTAAAAGAAGTATAGAGGAAGGCGAGGAGTTAAGATGTGACAGAAAAGTTTAGTTTTTTGCCCAATGTTATTCATCATTTTTAATTTATTCCTTTATTGTTCATTGTCTTTTCCTTAAGTACAAACAAAAGAGAACAACTGTACAATATAATACAACCTCATTCATTAATGAAAAAAATAACCATTATAAGATTTCATTATAGGACTAAATATTAGAATAAATTCTCAAGCAGTAGTAGCCTTTATTGTGTTGTTGTACTGCAACACAATAAGGGTTAATGACATTTTGCCAGCTCCTGTATATACGGGGGAAATTTACATGTGTGCTGCTTATAAACTGTTCACTTAAAGCAGCTTGTGCTGAGATAAAGGTGAAAATGCACCCTGTCTAATCAGCCTGACTAACAAATTGAGGCTAAAACAGAGACAAGTATCTCATTCCCACTAATTGAGATGCCACAGATCTGAAAAAAACCTCACCACCCACAGAGCACTAGACGTGCCTACACATCTGCTGAAGTCCTTTCTGTATCCCTGTAAGGATCATTAAAAAAAACAATCAGGTGATTAGTCTATTAGTTAATGAACAGGAAAATATTAATTATCATTCATTTCTTGTTGATACTGTTTTTTTAAGCAAAGAATGGTCAAAATTAGCTGGTTCCAGCTTCTCAGATCCATCTAAAACGAAGAAAATGCAGTGATAAACTCGAACAGCACTGTGGATGTCGACTGTAAGAAATGAGCTGCCAGAAAAATCTGACCGTGTCCAACTTCACAAGAACATCCCACATTCACGGTTGTTGGGAAACGGGCAAAGAGCTGATCACTGCCAGGATTGGGGGTTTGAATCCCACTAGGACCACCCATGTTAAAGACACCTGAAGCACTGTGAGGCTCTTTAGATAAAAGCATCCACTAAACAGCCTGTTATATAATCATGATTATAAGAACGATGGAGAGAACGGAAGTCAAAATATCAAGTGTGAAATAATAGGTCTGTGTGAAGGGGGAGGATGGGGTAATAGTGAGAGCAAGAGTGAGAGAGGATTAAGAGAGAAAGAGAGGGATGGTTGCTATGACCTACTTCCTTTCACAGTCAAGGTTTTTGCATGTACAGGGGGGCTTGCAAAACACGGATGACCTACACTGTGTACTGTCCCTGAATGCAGCACACCAGAGAAGCTATAATATGTGGACAAATAACTGCAATGACAAAGAGTTCACAAAAAGTTGCCAGTTTATTTTCTTTTTCCTTCAAGTAATCAACTAGATTCTGTTGCTGTAATTAAATCTGAGGGTTTTAGAAGCTTTTTAAAGTGTTGTCTCTTTGCTCTAATTTTTGAAGGATGATGCTCTTCTACGTGCTGCTAGTGAGATGATTAAATAAAATCCAGGAAATCCAGTTGAAAAATACTCAATCCATAGTCCAAAACACTAAAATCCAAGTCCAGAAACTTAAAGTTATCACAGTGCCAATCATTGTGTCTTTAATGCCAACGATTGCAAAGTAAAGAAGGTAAAGGGAAGGGAAGGTAAAGACGTCACCCTGGGAATCTGAGCTTTTTTTAAAAATATTTTCTTCTTAACTGATAAATCCAAAAACAGCTCACATTTTAATTTATCATTAGATTAAATCGCCCTTAGCCCTACATGCTTTATACATGCATACACACACTGTCAGACATGCTCTTTCAACTCTGAGACAGTCCACCAATCCCTTCGGGAGTGGATCCGTCTTCTGCATTTACTGACAGCACTTCAAAAGCCATCCCATCAAAAAAAAAGTGTCATAAGGAACGGGCTCTCCAGAGACATCCAAAATGGGTCATACCACTTTCTCCAAAATAGAGGGGGGTGCTGGTGGTGGTGGTGAAGAGTAGAGACTAAGTCTTTTTAGCCTCATTCTTAAGTGGCATGTCAGTGGGAGGCAGTGAAACACGAGCCTGGGAGCTTGTGAAGGAGAGTTCGGGTTAGGGTCTGGTTGCTAGGCAGCCGACAGATCCGAGCAGGATGGTGATTGGCTTCTGTGTGTGAGTGTGTAAGTGTGTGAATAGAGACGGTTAACCCAAGACGTGTCAACCTGTATTTGCACCATGGAGAACAGAGGAGAAAGAAAAATGCAACTAACACACGTACACAAGTTGTTTCTTAAACAAAATGTGTTACATCCTTTTCTTCTTCAAACAGCCTCTTCAACCCAATTTAATATCCAACATACAACAAAACCTCCCAGAAAAGATGGGTCAGGTGGGGATGATGATATTACTGCTCAGTATTTTGTTTGGCTTGAATAAAACAAAAAGATTATTTTCCTTGATTGGCAGGTTCACAGTTTTTGCACAGCACATCATTAAACTCGCTGGGGAAGCTTTATAATTCATCACCCCCTATCAAGAGGAGAAAGAGTTGCAGCTTAGTGTGGTTCCAGGAGGCCACTGTGATTCTTAATATATTTTGGATTAGCAGTGCAGCCCAAACAGAGGACGAGATACAGTCAGAGGAAGAGAAATTCAGAGATTTATGTGCAAGTGGAGAGACGTCAAGAAAGACAGTAATGATGAGAAATGAGCTGCCACAGCGTCTCTACAAAGAGATAACTACAGAGACAGAAACAAAGAAGCAGTAAGTGATGGGGAGCGTCATAGAGACGGCGTAGGATGTCCAAAAAAAACTAAGATTTATGGGAACAAAAAGGGATCAACACAGATACAGAAGACGACAAATGTTCCTGCGTGCGTGTGTGTGTATGTGTGAGGGGGGAGAGAAGGAAAAGCCCAGCAACAGGGCATGACTTAAATAGCTAGATGGTCAGAGATAACGTGACGATGGAGAAAGCCTGATGGCTCGGGGCATGTGTTGTGTAGTACTAAGCATGTATGAGTGCTGACAGCATCTCCATGGGCCCGCTTAGTCATATGGTGGATCACATGAACTCCCGAGGAAGCCTGTCCGCATGAGGCCTGATGCTGGTGGGTAGAAACGTCAACTCCCCATCTGAATTCCCAAACACCGTCGTCTGTGGACACTACCTCAATCCACCTCAAGAAATGTAGTTTATTCAGGAGTAATGGAATTGAGGAACATTGTAAGCATGACGCTGTCACAGGAACGGCACCACCAACCCTGGCAGGGTTTTTTTTTATTTTATTTTTTTTACAGGATAATGCATGAACGGCAAATACAGTACAAAGCCAAGACTGACAGTTACAGTCCTACTTAATGCTTTGATTGAACCATTAATGCAACGGAGATGCCATGTGGAGCACACTGCGACCTGCACTGCCAACACCAATGAGAATTAACACTAACCTCTGGAGCTCTGTGTGGCTTTCAGGATAATGAGCTTCTATTGGCTCGTTGTTCTGGCTGAACACAAACTACTCTACACAATATCTGTGAATGTCAAGCAACAATAAAAAGAGCGTGAATGACCCTGAGATTGTTTTCTACTTCCATCTACGAACAGAATCAACAATGAAGAGGCTTTAAACATATTGCCTTTTAAAATGTTGTCTTTGTGAGGAATTACAGCTGGCCATCAGCCAAATATTTATATCGTGGTCCTGGCTGTCCACTTTAACCACTTTGACTCAGGCATCACTGTGCCAAAATCTAACATAACAAAAGCAGCTACATCACTTTAGAAATCGACCTTATGCTTGTGACGTGTTGATTCAAACAGAACCGTTTGTCTCCTGCTCTGAGAACTGAATAAAGATGCCGTCTCCAAATGCCCTTTAAAAAGCTCCTGGCACAGAAGAATGGGTGACTTGTGTAGCTGTCGGCCATGGTCATCATGTGATATCGCTGTCATTTGGCTAATCTGCTTACAGTGTCCTTTCTTTTTTCTCCAGGATGAAACCTGATACGGCAGCTCAGCCAGCTTTAGCCACACGCTAATTAATCTGCGGCGTCAAAGCCTCTTTAACACCCAAACAATCGGTGTAGTCGTGCCAAGCTTTTGGTGTGGGGAGCAGGAAAGTGGCACAGTTGGGGAACTGGTAATATGTAGATAGAGGATTTGAACTGCCAGGGCTGAGAGTTCAGTTCCCTGTGTGGCTCTGTGTAACTGTGCCACTGAAGGGAGTTTGGAAATGCTGACTAATAAGGCTGGATAGCTTGATTTGTGGACAGCATTGTCCTGTGTCATTGATAGCCCTGCAGCTGGTGGCCAGATGATGCTTTTCTTCAGGGTATTTGGGTTTGGAAGGGACTAGGGGGAGCAAGTAGATGGGGGAGTTGTCTCTAATCCTCTCCGTCACACTGTCCGCTTTGTCCAAGTTCATATCAAACCTCAATTATTAACTTTCTTTTTCTGCTTTGACACCCACTCTCCATCCACCATCGCCTTAGCTCTGATTTGAACCAACAATCTGGGCCTCTCACTCTAGATCTATCTTTCCTGACTTGTTTTATTTATCTACCCCTTCTTCAATCCCCGTCCCGCCTCCTGTCTGCCTCTGTCTCTCGCTCTCACTGGGATGGGGTTTATCTACAGCAGAACAAACAGGCTCATTGTGTTTGGTGAAAGCCGTGAGGGAGGCTGAGAACAGTTTCACTGCAACCTGGATAGGAAATCTACCCACAGGGGAGACGAGGCCTTCGGGGACCCTTAATGCCAGAGGAAAACATGGGTGAAGTGGCGGCGAGGGTGGAACAGCAAAACCAGAAACATCAAAGACAAAGATGAGGTGACACTGGTGCACACACTGTCCTAAATTTGAAGAAAGGGAGACAGCAGGAACAATAGAAGAACCAGGACTGTCTGATGCTACGATGCCAAACTTGCCAAGAGTGAAAAACAAAACTGCAGCAGAGTAAGCTGCTGAAGTCTGCCACAACACCTTACAAGTTTGATCCCCAGCAATACGTGTATAGAGTTGTGTTTGCAACAGAGTAAGTCAATAAGGCTTTATGTGTTGTTTCACCTATAATCAGATAATGCAGCATTTGATAAGAACATCTCTTTTTTTCCCCCCTCTTTGTAGTCCCAACACTGAATGAGATGCACATTAAGAGCCCGTAAAAAAAACAAAACAAAACTGAGACCTCATTGTTAAAGTAGAGCTTGGACAAACTGAGGTGACCTCAATACAGAACCGCAGAGAGAAAAGCACCTGCAAGGGTTTGTTCAGAAATAACTCTTGCTTTCTTGCCCCTGTGGAGAACCAACAACCTCAGGCTTGAGGGTGAGACAGGCTCTTCAGGACACGAGAGTCATCCTCTGTCTCAGTATTCAGTAAGCACAGATCAATAAGTCATCCATTAAACTTTGTTACCCTGCCATTATGAAGTCCATTCCATATAAATACTCACATATCAGGACTATTTCAATCACCAAGGACGGTAAATGTTCAGACACTGACCTCCATCTTATAACTCCTTTATTCTGTATTTCACATTGATCTAATACGGTACACAAAGCAGAAGATACCTCAGCACATGAACTGTTCTTCCAAATGAGACCACAGGAGAATCTTTTCACATCATTTACCTACACGTTTTTGTACAATTATTGACTAACATCACTACCAATCACAGTTTAGAAAAGGAGTGTGCAGCCCTGGTCTTCAAGGTCCACTGCCTTGCTTATTTTTCCCCACTGCTGGCTACCTGGATCGGGTGTGTTCAGTCAGTCAGAACCTGGAAAAGACCAATTCACTCTGTCCACCCCCTCTCCACCCTCATCTAAGACACTTCTGAGTAAAGGGCAGGAGCAGTTGGAAAATAAGCAGGGTAACAGTCCTCAGGCACCTCAAGTGACAGTGCTGAGGATTTGTTTTTAAAGCTCAGATTGTCACTCAAGCAGCATCTTCCTAATCGGTTTCAGTAGTCACAAAAGAAAAACCAGCAACTTCAATCATCTCTTTGTTACTGCCAGTTAAGCAGGTGGTTCTGGGTGAACACAATGATTTGATAACACTGGCCTTCTGGCAGGAAACAGAGTGCTAACCAGTCACTCAGTCAGCTCCCGTTCAACCAAGGCAATTAGAGAGACTGCTTATCTGTGGGTAATTACAAAGAAAAGAAGGAAACAGTGGAGCCAAGTCTTTTAGCGTGGTCACCCGCACATTTGTAGGACAAAGCCTTTGGTTTCATGATACTGAATTTTTGACCATTCGCCTTTCATTAAACCAAGTGATACCAACTCAATTCTGAATCACAATCAAAGCTAATCATCTCATCTCTATCAAACTCACAAAGGCAACATGCTGCAAATAGGCTTTGTTTATGTTTCATTTTAATCTGGTAGTGTGTGTGTGTGTGTGTGTGTGTGTGTGTACTCACCCTCAGGGCCTCTATGACCAGGTCTCGAGCCTCCAGCTCTCCCTCCATTATACTCAGCAGGGTGAGAAGCTCTGGCTTGCTGAGGTTATCCATGTTGAACTCACATTTCTGCAACACACGTCAGAAGAAAACATGAGAATTCAAATCAATTCAATTCAGTTTATTTATATAGCTCCAAATCACAACTAAAGTCATCAAGGCACTTTACAGTGTTTCAGGTTTAACACCTTACAGAATATAACTGTATAAAGTATTATGCAGAAAACCCAACTTGAGCAGCAGTAGGCGACAGGAGAGGAAAAATTCCCTTTAACGGAAGAAAACTTCAGCAGAACCAGGCTCAGGGTGGGCAACCACCTGCCTCGACCGGTTGAGTCTATTCTCAAATTAGTGCTGGGTAACAAAAATTAAAGATTAGGGTTGCAACTTTTCAAGTCTGTCGTCAAATAGTGTTGTAATAATGCTTCGCCCTGTTTATACTGGCCCTCCCTAAAGCATTTCCAGTATATTATGCTCATATATTATGAGTAGTATATTATATCATTTATTCTGCTAGATTGCAAATCACTCTTTTCTGCAATATGTTTTGTTTTGTCTTTTCCCCCACACTGCACACACAAGTTTTAACAGCATTAATTTAATGATTTGATTTCTGAGCTTTGACAACTGACCAATCATAAAATCCTACACTGTAGATAGTGGTGACAAGATTTTTTATGCTGCTGCTGTATAATGAAACTAGAACCAAAACTCTTGTCTTGCAAGAAGATAAACAAGAAAAAAATCCATCCAACAATGGACACACTTGTGTTGAGTCCACCAGCAGGGGAAAAAAATTGCTCACATGACAAATGCACCACTAATCCCAGTCTCCACCTGGTCTCATTATAGCAGCCCTCAAATCAGGCAAAATACCCCATCCTACCTCCAAGCTATTAGGGTCTAATTACATTTAGCTAGGTCATTAAGCACCTATTTGGTCAGCAGCGACTCCAGGGCAGAGATGACTGTAATTGGGAGTGACCAGACCACTTCATGCTTCCCCTCATGTCAATTAAAAGCTTTTTCCGGTCTACTTATAACAAGCAAAATGGCTATGTCCAGTCTGTTCATAAGACGAAGACATGCCTTGTTTTTGGTAAAGTCAATTTAATCTCTTTCTAATATAATTAGGCTGTGAATCATGTTATCTACACTTTAAAATTGCAGTAAATTATTATAGAACTAGAAACTGCAGTGTATTTAACTGAAATTGATGATTTTTCCTCCTAAACACAATTAAAAACAACACATCACATTATAATGACCTTTTTTAGTGTCCAGTTTTTGTGTTTAACAGTCTGTGGCAACAGAAGTTACAAGTTATTTTACACAAAAACATTTTACACCAAAAAAGGTAAGGTCAAATCATAAAAAGGACTATTACAATTTTAACCACTCAAAAGAACATAAAGCAGCACCAAGTAGTTCATTTAAGCATCTGTATAAAAATTCTACTGCTTGCCTGCTAATTCTGTAAAACAATTACAGTATAATAATAAAATAATGTGCTGAATATACAGTACTCTTCAAATGATTAATAAAATGAGAATGAATCAGTTGATGCATTTTTCAAGGAGACAAATGAAATAAACTCAGGTTCCAGACTAAAATCTGACAATGTGCCGTTATTTTCCCATCTTATATGTTTATAAATTAAAGATTTGAGGGTTTGTCAGACAAAGCAAGCACTTGCAAGGACACTCCGGAATTTTGCATCTTTATGGGGGTATGTTTCTCTAGTTATCAGTAATCAATACATAAAAATAATCTATAGTTGCGTCCCTATTATAACATAATACCATAGCCCTCTACTGTACCTAAGTGACCACTTTTACTGTTGATACTCTGTTGATATCCATACCTTTTGCCGGTAATACTGATGTACTTCTACAAAATTTACTCAAGTATCTGAACTCGTTCTCCATCACTGCTTTATTCCATGGCTTTTGTTATAGACTGAAGGAACAAAATTAAACTTAAGATGGTTCTCACGAGAACTAGAGCTACAAGACAGTCAGAGACAGGCATGTTTGTGATTACATCTTGAAATAATATGAAAAATGTGTCAGAAGCTTTGTGATTCTAATGTTAAGATGTAAAAATTTAACAATAAACCAAAAGGCATTTTTCCTCAAAACATCAGGACTTCTGAACACTGTAGCACTATCGCTGCATTTTCCTGGTCGTATCTCCACAGCATCTGGTTCGTCGACATTCCAAACCAAAGTGTCAGATTGTTGTGTTAAGGACTCCTGAAAGGCATTGTGCTCACTCAAAGCCGAACCTAAGTGGGGAAAATGAGTGAAATTCTTGGCAGAGCAGTTAAAAAAATCAAAAAGAAAACAATATAGGTTCACATAGAGGGGTCAAAAGATAAAACTGAAGCTTGGTGACGAAAGAAATTTCCATTTACCGTGTTGGCTACTACTGCAGCCATCTGCTCAGAACCACTTAATAAACCAAAGAGGCAAGTGGAGGACGTGTGAAGCTTTGGTGGTGTGCATCAGGTGGATTGCTACCTGCTCAATCTGCTGTTCAGTTGTCAGCCAGCCATTTAAGGCCTGATTTACCAGCTGAATTCAAAACCTCAGCCAAGATTATTCCATTTAATCAAGGAGTCACATACATCTCCAGAGGTTCCTCGCACACAATATGACTGTGAACAGACCAGCCTGTGTTTTTTAACAAGCTGTTAGCTTCTGTGTGTCCTTTACACACTGCTGTGACACTGTTTATTTCACCGCAAAGGGGGGAAAAGTTCAAGCTCAAACAACTGCAAGAGTTATAAATCCATATGAATAAACAGGCCAACACTCTCTCCTTTAAAAGCTCCTCTTTAAAAATCGACCCACTCAAACAGCGACAATTTCATTTTCATTTCAGAACAATGAGCTGGAAATTGTTGCGTCAATCACGTTTCAGTTTAGTCGAACCACATTTTTATTCCGATGCGATCACAGAGAAGGTTGGAAATAAAAGCAGGAGAGATTCCAAGCGACTGATTCACATTGAGCCTTCCAATCAATCCTGAGCCACTTTTCCCCCGGCAGCATTTTCACCACTCAGAGAATTGGACGACTCAGAGAGAACCCTGATGGACAGCAACCCTGAGCCTCACTGTCCTCTAGGCCTCAGGAGGTGGAGGAGGGCTCGGGCTCTTTCTCTCTGGCATTTCAGCACAGTGAGCAGGTGAAGGGAAGCAAACGCTAATTTGTTCCATGAGCTGTGAGCTGTCTGCCAAGGGCACGAGCAGCCTGGACGGCATTCACAGGCTCGCTGTTAGCCTCGGTCCACTTATTAAAGGCCTGTGTCATTTCTCTCTGAGCCACAAGGGAAGGGAACTGCTCGCACTGTGAAAGCTCCTCCGCTCTGTTTTGCTGGCGTAAGATTCTCACAGATTCATGTCCTATTACTGCAAGCACTAAACTGTTTGATTTGGCAGGCTGCAAATATGTCACCACCGGTAACAAGGAAAATGCCATCAAGTTGGGAGAATGACCATCACGTAAAGGGTCTGTTGAAGTAAACCATAAAAGTGACATTGTTATATCCAACAATGCAGATAGTTTTGGAATTCATTCCTCCAAGTCTGAGATATCAAGTTTTCATGATCAAAAAACTAACCATTGAACCATTTTCACTATTGATAATCTGCTACTAATTCTGTTTAATAGTCAGGCACCTCTCCACACTAAGATAGCATATTTATAGTGCATTTTTATATTTTCATACTGTATCTTTGACCATGTACTTTTCCAAACAGTTTAATCAATTAACTGACAAATCTCTTCAGTTTTACTGTGGATAGTAGATCGATAATTGATAACCGTGTCTAGATAACACATTGCTGTTAGTTATTTGAATGTCATTTTCAGTGCTGCGACTACAAATGCATTGATCTAACCTTTACCAGTTCAGATACTATCTCAATTAGTATTGGGAGCTTAAAACGATTGTTTGCCCCAGACTTGACCGAATGCTGGCAAACTGTCAACTACTTATTAATGTGAATTAGTCAAATTGTGGCCAATTAAATCCTATTCACTGCACAAATCTTAAGCTGTTTTTTTTTTTCTTCATAAGAACCATGGACTACATCTGGAGATTCAGTTCTGTACAGAGTTGCCTTTTTACACAAGCAAGCATGCAACATGAGATTGTCAGACACGTTCGCACCTACAGTACTTTATTTGGTATAGGCAAAGGGGTGGCTTCTAGAGAGACAATGCAAAAAGTTGCGGCTACTCATTCGCAGTGAATTCTCCGGACAATGAGCTACTCTATTTTTAACCAACACTGTTCTGGCATCGCAAAAGAAAACTAATGGCAACTTACAGATTTTATTTTGTACTTCGGGTGCAGCAGCCCTTTAATAGATAAAATTATAATACTTAATCCACTCTGATGACCTCTTTAAGTTGTTTACAGGGTCATTTGAACTCCCCGTATCAGAGCACAAAAAATGTTGTTGTCAGGAAGGAGAAGCGCTACGGCTACTCATGGTAATGGCACTCCTCCAACATGGCAGCACATCCCACATATCTGCTGATGGCCACTCTTAGGAGTTGATTACACAACGGCCCAGTCAGGCATTAAAACAATGTTTGAAGAGGGGGTTGAGCAGGTAGCTGGGTGACATTTACAGGGTTATATGTCTGTTTTGCCCATCATTCCTGTCTGATATGGTAACATTTTGCAAGGAACTTGACATATAGACATGAAATCTGTTCCCCCTCTGTTTATTGTAAAGCTTTTTAAACAGAGGCAAACAATACTTACCATATTGTACACACATGATTGAGAATAAAATTGACATTTTTGGGTTCTCACTTTTTAGTTTAAGCTCCCTGGACCATGAAGGCTGGTCCTTCAGAAGGCCCTCGAGATTCTTCCCCCACTTTGGGCCCAAAACTGTAAGTCTGACAGGGGTGAGGAAAGAGCAAAGTGCTTTATTTAACCACGGCAGGCATGATGGTGGTTGTCGTGGTGGAGGTGGGAGGTCATAAAGACGGAAGCCCCCTTTCGTTGGCCGGAGCCTGGAGAAGGAAGAGTGTGCTGGCAGAGCGACGTGTGAGCTGAGGAGGCTGCCTGGCTCTCATGTCTCTGGAGCACCTGTTCACCTCAACGCTAAATGTAAAGTAGCCTAGAGGCAGTTCTGAGCGTGCCCAGAAAAGGGGGGGGGAGGTGATACGGTACTCCCAGCTATGCCAGCTGAGTCACTGAAATTAAGACCAATTTAGAAAGGTGTCTGGTGAACAGGGCCTGCACCCCCCCAGTCCTCCACCATACTTGTCTCTGCCCTCCATCCACCCCCGCAACTCTTCTCCCACTTCTGCCTCTCTACCATCTCCCCAGCTCATTGCTCAAACACACCCCCACCAACCTCAAACACCCACACTACCATCCACCCACTTCACAGACCATGGCTGCTTGCTATTCCAACAACTCCACACATATATACAACAAGCCTACCGCTTCAATCTCAGCTCCAAATAAGTGTTTCTTATATTTTACTGGATGTGGTACAAGGGTTACGCTCATTAAAACTGAACAAGAACAAAAAATCTAAATGGCAAAAACATCACAGTCCACTCTGGGTTTTTTGTTGGGTTAATAACAACAGTCTGACAGGTTGCATGATAAAGCCAGCTGAGGGAAGGAAACGCTTCACGACCTCCCACCAGCCAGAACAACAGATTTAATGATCAATTGGCCCAGAGGGGTGGCGAACAACCATCCAGGCACAAGCCCTGCAACCTGCAGAAGGGCACAAATGACAAATAACACCTAGGTGTGTGTAACCACATGGAACCCAACCCCAGGTAACAACAACAAAAGGACTACTCTGAGAGGTCAGTTCACCCGGTTTAACAATCAGGATAAATCACAGTGTTTCTACAATGTATGGAAGCCTGTGAGGTTTCATGTAGGGCTGACTGGAGAAAGACCACCTCAGAAGAAACACCCAATGTTAATACCACAATCAGCTCCACAGGCCAACTGAGTATCATATGCAAAACATAAAAAGGTGGAATAAACTGAAGCTAAATGAGATTTTTGTTTTTTTTAACTCTCCAGCAGCCTCAAGTCTCTGCGCATTAACCCATCTGCTGTAACGTATACGAGCTCCAACCTGTGCAGCCAGGAACGATTCCCGGCGCAGGATAATGTTACAGCTGCAGGATCACTGCTCAAAGTCGCTGCTAGAGAAGAACAAAAGGATCCACTGACATGTTGACATGCTGGAAAACACGCTAGAGGCCAAATGAGGGTTATTCTTGATTATTTACCCCCCTCCCGTATGCCGACATTAACCCTGTTTTTTCTCCAGACACTGTCGCCAGGCTCCCGCTGGACACCGCTGTTGCTTCACGAGCCTGTGCGAAATAGATGCGCACTGCATTACCCCGTCTTTTCCCCGCGGTGACCTTAAAGCCCCCACCGATAAAAAAATAAAAATAAAAAAAAAACCAAAACAACACCAGTGTTCACTTCAGTGTCTTCCCGAACCCCCCCCCCCCCCGTGTCTTACCGCGTCGACACTCCCCAGGACGGCGGTAGCCAGTGTTTGTACCGGAGGAGGCTGCTCTCCGCTGGCTCCCTCCGACGCCATCTTCGTGCTGTAGCGGTCTGTCGGAGTGAGGGCGCATCCGGCTGTCGTTAACTATTACACTGCTGAACGCGAGTCGGACGGACGGCCATCGAAAAACACAAAGAGAGACGGGGTTTGTCGAACTGAAGGAGATGTAAAGGAGGAGAGGGAGGACGACAGGTCTCTCCGCCGTGAAAAAGCTCACAGCCGAGTGTGCAGGAGCTGCAGCCGGGGGGGAAAGCGGGCAGTCTTGTAGGCGTGGACCGAGCGATGCGTAGATCCAGATGCGAGGCGCCGGCGCACTCCCAACTGGAGAGGAGGTGCGTCCTGACAGGATGATTGACAACAGCATTTGTTGGCCTTTGTGTCTTTGAAATAAGTCGGTGAGCGGTTTCCCTACGGCGGTTTGAGGGTCCTCAAAGGACCAGTGCACCGGCAACACGAGAAAGATGAATAAAGATATTTGAAAGTAGTGGGGGAAAAAACTATTGTAACCCTTTTACTTTAAAGCGTTAATGCAAATACATACAATAAAAAGGAGGATTTTTATTCCTGTATTGTGTAGTTTACTTCTACTACACTTTACACTTTCTTTTGCAAATTACCCAATTTTAAAGTTTTTCTATTTTATTCTGTAATTTTCAAATTGTTCAAAACTATGCAGGGGTGCAGCCAACATTTTAGAAATCCTGAGGTCATGAGCCCCCAAAACAAACTGATTGCTCTATGAAAATTACTCCCTAGTTAAACTACTGTATGTATAAATAATGACGGCACCTGAAACAGTACGTGTAGTCAGTATTAACAGCAAATTATATTGCAAAATTAAAGTATTCACTGTGCAATGACCGATTTCAGTCAGAGATCAGCAACCAGCATTTTATACAGTCAGTATCAACTCCAGAATGTTCTTCTGTTCAATCTTTATATATTTTAGATTATAGGATAATAAATGAAGTAGAAAGTTCAGGGAAGTAGAAACATAAAGTAAAATATTGAAGAACAATGAAGTTGTTGTTGAAGTCAACAGTTTTCCTCCCCTTCACTTAGACAAACACTCAACTGATGAAATGTGGTTTAATAGGAGTTTTTACAGGCTTATCTCTCCTTTCTAAACATAGAAAAAGAAAAACATAGCCATAAGCACTTGATCTGTAGCACTGAACATGAGTTTTAGTTGTTTGTTTGAGATGGTTGCACTTCAGTTTTTGATTGCATCCCACTCTTGTACCACTGCTGAATGAACGCACTCATTGTCCTGTGCACTACACAAAAACATGCTCCAGTGTCATGTAGTGTATTTTAGGGCCCTTCACAATAAAACATTATGCAAAATGTCCTTGTTTTCATATCCTGCTATAACCATACGTCTGAGCATTAACCTTCACAGGCAAACAATGTAGGTTTAAGTGTCTCTATAATAAAACATAATCATCAACAAGATTCTCTGACACTGCAGATCATCTTATTTTAGGGCCTATAAATCGAAACCAAAATGCAAACAGTGTTAATCTTCCACGAGTCAATGCTCAGAGTTAAAATCTCTCGGCTCTGAGTCTGTTCATCCCAGAAAAGCAGGGAGAGGATAGGGGTCCTCTCAGCTCCCAGATGTGCCATTTAGGATTAACCAACGCTGATCCAGCCTGGTCATCCAGAATGAGGTTATTATGTCTCTATTTAGGTCAAATGTTGCATGATCGACTTTCACTGGTTGCAAAGGGGGCTTGGTTGTGTATTGACTTGATATGTCATTTTTCCTATTTCCTGTTAGAATAAGGACAAAGCTGTTTCCTCAGTTCCCGACAGTTGTATTGTATCAGTAGTTTGGGATTCTTTCAAAAACCTTAATTAGTATCATATGTACATTCCCTTGACACACACTTCAAATCATATATGCAGAGGACTTTCACTCCATTTTTGGTTATCCACGTGGGATATCACAGATGTGAATTCCCGTCTTTTCCTCAGAGATCTTTCTGTCTTGTCTTGTATCAAATCCCAAAGTTGAAGTTGTGTCTAAATCGGAGGCAGGTCAGCGGAGATGGAGCTGTCGTGTGGAGATAATCCCTCACCGCCTCTAAAAGGAAGCTCATCATGAACCAGTGATTACGGTGTGACTCTTTTCCTCAGATGAAGTTGACTGTGACCTTACAAGAAAATGTTTCCCTGTGAAGTCTTCTCGTTCAGTGAGCTCCTGGAAGCATTGTGATTATCTCTCGTGAACACATTTTCCTCAGAAAGAGGTCAAACAGGGATAGGGGATAATGACGACATGAAATTAGTCTCTGACTGCAGCTTCTCTACAGATTTCTCACTTTCAGAACAACTGACATTTATCCTCCAGGGTGGTTTCACCTCTCACCTGACCTGGCTGGACAATAAAAAGGATTAGAATCGTTAGGATTGGGTTGGATTGGAACGGTCACAACTCCTACCACTCTTCCTATGTCCAAGAACGAAGACGTCGTTAACCGTGACTTAACTTCCAGATGATAATGAAGAATAGAATAGAATAAATATGATATCTCTGGTTGTGCTGCATCAATTATGAGCCATTTTTGTGTCGACTGTGAGTCCAATCACTCTGGTGAATCTGTGGATACTGGTTAAGTTTAGGTTTGGTCTGGTTTAAGCAGCTCAAAGTGTTGGTGAAGGCTAAAATAATTCCATTTCAGACAAGCTGCACACATGCCTGTATAAGCAGATTCGTATTTACAGCACAGCAGGTGACTACACCAACACTTACAAACATTTGGTTTGTGCTGCAGCTTGCAGGGGTTTGAAGCAGCAGCCTCCTGCTGTTATTATAAGCCACTGAGAGTGTGAGTCTGCATGCTCCTTTTTCTGTAGCAACACCCCAGGTGGCCAGTATAGAGGGGGTATAGCTTTAAAAAATATAGGTCATCACAGCCATGGTGCACATGCAAAATGTATAAGCCAACATGTTTACTTGGGCACATAACTTGTCTGTAAATGGCCTTATCACGTGATGGATCTTTATACTTCACAGTACTGTAGCTGTAACTACAGAGTAATACGAAAGTCTTACCTGTGGTAATCCCCTGCACACTCTTATTGTCATTAGTTAAAACAGTCTGTTGTGCGTTTCAGCTGTATTCATGCCATGTGGAGACAGACATGTTTGTATTTTTGAAGTCAGTAATTGAAATGTACCGCCTGTAAATAGACACATTTTGCCATGTTTTCCATATAATATGTTGAACTCAGGTGAACTAATCCTCATCTGAGCCGCTCTCTGACTGGGATGAGACTTGATTGACACTTTGATTTTCTCTACCCGCCTTATCCTGTTTACACTGCCAGCGGGCTGGACAACCATGACAAGTTGCTCATAAACACAGATAGAGAGAAAACTCTCGCTCATATGGGGGACATCTCTAATCCACGTCACCTACAGGACTAACGGAGGGAACTGCAGCATTCGGGAGGAAACCCACAGAAACAAAGTCCACTCATAAAAGAAAGGGGCAAGACTGCAAATGTTCTAACTGCAAATATCTACTTGTCAACTAATCCTGTGAATTGACAATTGAAAACAACAGTCGACTGATTCCACAATTAGTGTATTCACTGGGAAATAATGGGTTTGGGGCTGAGAACCACACACGGACAAGTCAAAAAGAAACTAAGACACTGTTAGTACATGTTGTATTTCCAGTATTATTCTACTGTAACATCTTGACAGTTTCTCGCCGTTGTCTGGGTCCGAACATTGTGACCTTTTGATGAGATTTCGCCCACTCCGTGAACCCACACTGCACTATTTACAAGCAGCTGAGGGTGAGCTACTGTTCTCGCTCATTAGATCCAACAAAAAAAAACTGACAGTGCCAAATGTGGCTGATCATGTTTGCTGTAATTAGCCTAACAGGAACGGCCTGCACCATCATATAGAAAACTGTTGATATGAGCCTGAGAGTTTATGGATGACCTGCTTCCAGATCAACCCCTCTGATGATGTTAGGACCTGGAGAACATACGACATTTGAAAGCTAATATGGGAATGTCTCAGAATTATGAAAATGTAGTTCAATACAATGCTAAATGGAGACAATCATTTTTTACCTAGAGGGGATTCCACATTTTGTCTTATTTTTGAGCCTGTGGGAACTATTGAGATGTCTGAAAAATACAAAGATGGGAGTATTTAGTGTGTAACTGTACTTGAAGTAACTGGTGGAGCTATTATGTTCATAGTTTTAAAGGGGTACTCCACTAATTTTACACATTAAGTTCAGTTGAATGAAGGAAAAAGAGGAAGTCAGGTTCAAGCATGCAGTGATTGATGGATATGCATAAAAGAGCTCATACGGTGCCTTTCACAGTAGTGCAACACAAAATTCCCTGCAGCCCAGTTTTTTTTTCTGCAGACAAGATTAATGATTACTCTTTGCATTATGATTTTTTACTCCATGGAGATTGTAGCCTATATTTGTAAAACTTTGAATGTGAATGTGAAGCCTTGGGCTTGTGCAGGAATGTACAGACTAGGACCATCAGGAGGAACACCGTGTGAAAACAAACCTGAAAGCTATGAGATTTTTTTTGCTTGTGCACCCGATGAGGAATTTTCATCTAAATAACTACATACCAATAAGTGCACACCAATATATCAATATATATATATATATATAAATATATATATATCAATATCAAAACTTAAGTATTAGTACACATATTTAAGATTGTGCTGAAGTAAACTCCTTAAGTGACATCATTGGAGAGCGATGCAGTAACTCTAGCTGTGATTAACTCTACAGTGTTTTGTTCATGTGTCAGATGTTCCAACAGGCTTATGAGTCTACCGATGACCCATAAACTGCAATGACCATCAGAAGAGGACTGGGAGAAAACCTTGCAACCGGAGACAACGGGTCAGACACTGATGGATGAGGCTGGAGGCAGGGAGCAGCAGCAGCAGCAGCAGCAGCAGCAGCAGAAGGGTTGCCACCCTGCCTTAATCGTGTGGGAACACTTGGCTCATATTAACTCACTCATTGTAGGGACACACAGCAGGCACAATGACTCTCTTTTTGTCGGTGAGGGCATGGTGGACCGAGAGGGCGGCAGTGCGGCCAGTCGGCCATCACTGGATCCTGTGTAGTGCGGTTCTGAAGCTGGCTCGGCCAACAGGCACATGGGAAAGAAAACAAAAAGCGCCAAACAGCGAGCCCCGGATCTTAGAATCTGGCTTCAGCTTCAAATGGGAGGACATGGAGGGTCTAGATAGTGAATCTACTGACACAGAGAGAGGAAATGGAGGGAAGGAACAGGAGGAGAGTCAGGAAGTGGGTCATATCTCTGTCTTATTGTCCCTGCGGGGCTGCCAGCAGCTGAACCAGACCTCTGTTCAGTCACCATCCCTGCTGATCTGAAGTCAGTGCTACTCTGCCTTTTTCCCCTGTGAGCTCTTCTCTCTCTCCCTCTCAGTTTATGTCTTCCCCTCACTTTCTCCCTCACACTGTTTCTCTGTCTAACCTCAACCCCATGACTGTGGAGTGCAGGGAGCAGGTGCTTCTACTAAATAGAGAAAGGCTGCAGTCACTGTTTTCTCCTCAATTTCATTCAACGAAACCAACTAGAGAGGAAAAAGCTGTCTAATGATTTAAAGAGTTCATATGAAAGCGGTAAAGAGCAGCCTTGTAGAACAAAATCCCTGAAGTCCTGCTTCAAGGAATGATTCTTCACTCTAATGTCGAGCTTCATTGTGCAAAAGGAAAACTAGATACTACAAGACTGTTTCCACACCCATCTACTAAGAGGGGAAAGTTTCTCCACACACACCTCCTACTTTTAAGACATGTATGCACAAGCATGGTTTTGTGACATCACAGCTACTTTGAAAGCCAAACGTGGTTCAATATGCAGCTTCCACAAACGTGATGTGGAAACTCAAAAGCTCCAATGCACATACACTGATGCAGCATTATAATTCATTTACAGCCATAAGTCTAGCATTTACTCTTTTTTTAGTCTCACCCAACCCCTGCCAAATGTTTTAGCTGCAAAACTCCCCACTAAGTTGCCCAGCAGGTCTCGAATTGTCTGAGGTTTGGTGCTGAACAGGTAGCATACAGTGGAATTGTAGAGCTGCTGTGGCCCCTAGATGATCTAAGACAGTAAAGATGTGGTCTGTACAGTAAGCTGAAACTCACTGTAAAGTCAAACAGTAAAGTTGCAAATGTCCCACTTTCTGACTGCCAACCACAACATTACAACCACCAGGTGCTGTTAAAGTTGTGTCCTGTTCTATTACTATAACTCTCTCTGTTCTGGGGTATTTCAAGAATTAGTGGCACATACCCACCACATTGCACAGTGTCCTGAGAAATCAGTTTCTTGGTGTACTCCTGAGACGTCTTTTGTTTTTTAAGAATGTATGACTGCACACTGATGTAACCAGTTCTACAAACACTCACCTTGACATTATATGTAGGTATTTAAAAAAAAGGATGAACATTTGAAGAATGTAAACACGGGCAAGAGAAAATGAAAATGAATGAGGTAAAAGAAAGAGAATAAGTAAGAAACTTGGGTCTTATGCTACAACAGGTGCAGAAAACTCAACGTCTGCACTTTGGGCGAGGATACATGACAGAGTTGCCCCCTCGCCCCTCTCTGGTTTGCTGTTCCATGTGGTCCAATCAGCATGCAGTCGAGGTCACAACCCTGATACTTGGCAACCGGAGTCAGGGAGAGTGACACTTGTACAGAACCTGCACCGACTTCAGATGCCAACGTGAGTCATCCAGAAACTTGCAGACTTGACGCGCTGCATGGAGCTGTCATCCCCTCTAGCACATTCTCCCTCTGTGTTCTGCCAAGTGTTTTAACATTAACAGCGTTTTAGAAGAGGTGCCAAAAACAGTTGTTTTCGAGGTGGAACATTTTTGTAACAGTCATTATACTGGGAAAATACTGCTACTACTATAACTACTACTGATGCAACTGCTGGTATCTTTGCACATTATTATCACAACTACTGTATCACAGCTACTTACGACAGCTACAATAGAGGCCAGTCACACTGCAGTTGTAGTCATTACAATACCGCAAATATTTATACGGGTGATACTACTCTTATTTTACTACTTCTTCTGCATCAACCACAAATACTGTCTGCAAGTAATGCATAACAGGATTGTTAAAAGATTCTCCTCTGGCTGCTCTTTAATGATGACAATATAGGCCATTGTTACTGAAATATATAACTACCTACACAACACATTACAGTCTGTCCTTATTACAAACTGTTTAGACATATTTACAGTACATTGTTCTTTCTAGAAGCCAACACAGCTGACATGACATTAAACCTCTGGGAAACTTCAGCTCTGCCGGGGCGGCAGACTGCTGCTGCCATGACACTGCCTGTCAGTCACTGAATAATGTTGAAAATCCAGTTTAGGATTGTGGTGACTTCAGGTGACTTTTCCACACAGAGAGTCCAGCAGGTGGATGATTGACACCAACTTTACTTTTAAAATGATACATTAGGACCAGTTTAAACAGTCCAAATAATCACCTCACATGTTTCATTGTAGTTTTATGTTTTTTTTCCTGACCATATTTTGAAATAAAACTACACAATATCACTGTGTTACCATTGTCAACCTGCTTTCAAACGCCAGTGCAGTTTAAACAATGCATCAGCAGGTCTGTGCATGTGCAGAGACTGTCAGTACTGTGAGTATATGTTGCCTTCTAGTGGACACTAAAGGAAGCAGGTTTGAGTGAGTGGCAGTTCACTACTACTGTCCTGTGCATATTTAAATAATAATAATAAAATTTTCATTTATGATTGGACTAAAGATGCCATTTCATTTACTACAAATGTACATTCATATGCCACATTGACTGAACAAAATGATCAGCCACCAGAGAAAGATGAATCTTATTTTGTTTTGACACGTGTTGGATCATCACAGACTTAATCTCTCAGTAGAGTATGCAAATTGAACTAGAAAATGACAATAATGAAAAATTAACAATGTTTTTAAATTATATGTAAATTAAGGCTTAAGTATTATTAATTGTGTAAAACCATAATGAGGCTCTAAATAAATGTGTGAAAACAATAATTTAATGTGCTTAATTACACGTTTTTTCCATTTTCTACTGTGTTTTGGGAGGAAACACTGAAAATGTGAAATTATTTTAGTCGTAAATAGATTTTTTTCTTAATACACTGCTAGTTGATGAAAGTACACAGTTTGATTGGAGCACGGGACCGGGACACCAGTCCTAACGGTGAAGTTCAGAAGCGGGGAGAGAATCTCAAGCACCAATCCCAGGCAGGCATCCGCATACACTAATTTGCATAAACAGTCAAAATATTAGACACACAAGAAGAAGAGGGCGAATGATCAAGGCCGTAACATCCACTAACAAAGAAGTGTATTTTAAACAATGTAGAATTTGATGCTGGTGAAAACAAACATTTAGGCGCTTAGTACAGATTTGTTTGGAAATTCCCAAAGGTAAAAATGATGATTAAAATGTGTTGTTACCTACAGATTGTGGAACAAACACAGCAGTTGGTAAAGGTGGGGCTGATTTTAACCACCTTATACTTATAAATTCCTGCCACAATTTCACTTACTGTCAAGGTGCTTGGATGAGAAAAAGTAAAAAATGATAAGAATGATAAGAACATAAATTGTGTAAAGCGCAAAAGAGTTTTCATAGGTGCATTAAACACTTAAATTGTAAATATTATATCCTAATTTGAATAATTGTTCTTGCTAATAGTATTGCATTTTCTTTTCACAATTGTGGCTCTGTTTTTGTATGTATTGTTTTTAGGTGTGCTCCAGACAGGTTCATTAGGGCTCTGCCCCATGTGCATTTTATTTACCTGTTGACCATATATGGTCAAACCTGTGTCGGTTTTCAGACACACCCCTTTTTTGAAAACCCTGACAGAGTAGACACTACACACACACACTACACATATAATTCAGTTTTGTGGTTCTTTTAATTACCACACTGTCTGTTTTATAAGGAAGTATTGGGATCATTTACTCACTTAAAAGTGGCAATACTGCAGAACAATACTACTCAATCACTGTACAAATCTATATACTGTAACTTGTATACATGTATATAAGTTACCAGGAAAATGTACCTAAAGTACAGTGGTGTGACATAGTGACATGAACTGTAGATGTAGCGGTAGCAGTAGTGGTGTTAAGTAAATAATTCTTGACCTCGTCCTTCTACATTGTGCACAAAGGCTCCATTGTCCATTCATTAAGCTGAGTATCATTAAAGTCAAATACACAGAACGGACACATTTGAACGTGAAGGAGTGATTTGGCAGAATTTCACTGGCTGGACGTCAACAACTTTGTCTTCTCCAAAAACACCTTCATAGCATCAGTAAGTGATTCCTATATGTTTGCAGAAAGTGAACACCTTCTTTGTTTTCATGCATTAGTGCAGTCACCTGTTTGCTAAGGGCAGGGAAAGAAAAATGTGAACAATTAACTGGACTTACAAAGTAAATATTTTTTTTTTTTTACAGGATAAGGGGTAATCCCCTGCATACACTCAGCTAAAAGTTAACCTATGTTGCTTTGCTGTAGCAGAGGGTGACCAGAGCCTTCACAGATCACAGTTCCTACTCTCCCACCTGCAGTAAAGAGGTAAAGTTACATGAGTGTTTCTGCTCCTAATGCTCCTAAAACTACATTAATGCTGCTGCAGAGATGAAGTGCATCCTGGGTCTCCTGGTCCTGCTTACAGTCTCAGCCTGGACCGAGGCGATGGTAAGTCCCACAGCTGAGGCCTTTGCTCGGGTCTTTGTTTCTCTACAGCAACATATTCAACTGGATTTAACACGTTTGAGTGTAAACTAATTTACAGAAGAAAAGAAAAGACGGAGTTTCCTCAGGTATCATGGATAGTTTTTTTTCTTCATGACAGGAGGTGGAAAGTGCTTAAGTAATTTTACTCAAATGCAGTACTCTAGTATAATTTAGAGGTTCTTGTATTTTAGTTTGTGTTTCTTTTACTCCACTATATTTCAGATGCAAATTTTATATGTTTTACTTCACTGCATTTCTCCAACAGCTTTAGTTAATAATTACTTTGTTAATTTCATCCCATATTTTTCACCTTTTAAATTCTGTTTGCCGTTCACAGCACAAATGTGAAATTAGTTTCAAATGTAAAGTTTAGTTTCAGTGGTGTGTAGCTCCTAACATCTGCCTTCTTATTGCCTCTGTCCTCTTGTCTTTTCTATTCTATGTATGTTGTTCTGAGGATCAGTGCTCCCAGTCAGTGGCGGCTGGTGAAATGATTTTTTGGGGGGGCGCACTTTTGCAAGTCAGTTTTCAGTTGCGCTCTAACCACATATCACCACTAGTATAATCCAAAGCACCGTTATCATGCATCACGCTACTTTAAATTATTAAATTAACATAAAAATACACAGTTTGTGTTTTCAGTCATTAACAATTTATAAGTAAATTTCACCCGTCTCTCCTTCAACTGAGAACATGCAGTCAAGCAGCTCATTCTGCACAGTTTCAGATGTCCCCTTAAACACAGTCTGCAGGTGCTGCTGCATCCAGGGATCCAACAAAGTCCACCAGCCCTGTGAAAATACCAGGATTTTCTGAGTGTTCACGGTCATCATGACCACGCAATGTGAGCTCAAACACACCACAGAATTTAATGCAGTCTATGATCTTAGACAAAATGTGTTGGTTTTTGTCCCCCTCCTCAT
>JAUMHL010000027.1:23429220-23444957 GCA_032362345.1 Sandelia bainsii
TCTCCTATACTTTGTATTGGAGGGGGTTCCAGTGCGCATGCACCAGTTATAGCGTAGGTCTATGGTAAAGATTTTTGGATTAGGACCTGGCTGCAGAAAACAGAATGGGGCGGCGTTGGACGGGGGTTGGGTCTATCACTGCTCCCAGTTTTAAACGTTTCATGCAATGCACTGCAGCTTCTCTCCATTATTTAGTCTCCAGTTTAATGTGTCTTATTTTATTTCCATTTATTTTGTACCTTGCATTTTTATTTTACTCTACAACCGTGTGTTTCAGAATGTCACAGTAACCTGAAATGACATGACAGAAATGCCGTGTCACTTTTTGTCAGCAGTTTGTGACAATGGGAAGTTCTGACAATCACGAAGAAGATGAGGACGACCTGACTGTTGCAGAGCAGCTAGAGAAAGCCAATAAAAATCTCAGTAAGGGACGATGAACACATCCTACTGACTCAAATCATCACTCACATCATCACTATAAACTGTATAAACACACACATTTTCCATGAAATGATGATTGATGAAAACATGATGATTCTCAGGCACATTCTGGTCATGAGGGGCACATTTTTTTTGTAAGGGTTTCTAGATTTGTAGACGTCATTGGAAACAGTGAAAGACACTGCACTCAGGAGGGGCATAATATGCTGTCATTTCTGATTTCATTTCTTTGTCGTCACCAATGTTTCTGTTTCCTCACACTCTCTGCAGACCATAACCGCCACGGTATCCGGATAAATGGTGACATTGCCATGTCTTCACTGCCCGCTAAGAGGGAAGCTGAACCCTGTGTCTTGCATGGATGCATGTGGCCTAAAGATACAGATGGCAAGGTTTATGTTCCCTATGTCATTGCTAACCACTACTGTAAGCACCTCCATACTTCTTCTGTAGACTGAGCCTTGTACATTTATGATACACTGCACATACTGTATATTGTAGGCTAGTGTATAGTATCATTTCTAAGAGACATTTTTGTGTTTTGCTCTTCTGTTCAGTCAAAATGAACACTTGTCACAGGATACACAGGCAAATTAACACAAAAACTCTACACTTAATTCAGTTTAAATCAAACTGTTTGACACCACTGCACAAATCCTGATAAACAGCAAACTAATTTAGTGGCAAAAGGGGACAAAGAGAAATTAATAAATAAATATAAAATCTCTGTGATTAATGTAAAATAATTTTTTTCCTCTCCACCGTCGCCTAGTGCTTGCTCAAGTGGGACTGTTGGGTTTTCTATATAGTTCTGTATATATACTTATATTTATACCTTGCTATGTAAAGTGCCTTGAGATGATCTTTGTTATGATTTGGCGCTATACAAATAAAGATGAATTGAATTGAATTGAATAAATACATACATTTTAAAAATGATGAAAGATAACAATTAAATATGAAATTTTTAACATTTATTTATTTATTTACACATTTTTTATTTGTTATATTTTCCCCATTTATGTTTATATATTTTTACATTTATTTATTTTTCTATTTTCCCCATATTTATTTATTTCCACATTTGTGTATTTCAATGTAAGGTTTACTTGAAGACTTGAAGACTTCACCCTTGTACTGGACTAACACATTGTTAGCATTTGTATATATTTTTTAATAGTAAAATATTAAACTATTGTCCTTCTCTTTATTTTAATTCAATACATGTGTGTTCTTCCCCTTTTGTGTTTGCACTTTCAGTCTCTCAGGAGCTGGATCTCATCAAAAGAGCCATGGATTCATTCTCCAACTCCACCTGCATTTCCTTCATCCCCCGCACTGGCCAGAAGGACTACCTCTACATCCAGTCTCTGGAAGGGTAGGTAACACACCCCTGTATGAGTGACACAGAAATGAAGAACCAGTCACAATCTGATGTGGGACTCCCTGTGCTACCCAACATCTCTGCAGATGCTACTCTTATGTGGGTCGCCGGGGTAATGGCCAGATGGTGTCTCTGAGCCGTCGGGGCTGCATTTATTTTGGAACAGTCCAACATGAGCTGCTTCACGCGCTGGGATTCAACCATGAGCATTGCCGCTCTGACAGGGACCAACACATCCAGGTCCTGCTGGAGAACGTCATGTTTGGTGAGCTGCAGCGAAGAAGAGGCAGACAGTCTATTTTTACACCAATGTTGCTGCCTTTATTTAAGCAAAGAATTTTTTTATTCCACCACTGCAGGTCGTGAATACAACTTTAACAAGATCAACACTCTGAACGAGGGAACTCCTTATGACTACAACTCTGTCATGCACTACGGCAGGTCAGTATAACTACGAAATCCACCATCTCAACGTCAAACTCTGTCTTATCTGCAAATAGGTTGTGATGCTCATTGTCATCCATCCATGGTTACAGTAAGACAAGACAGAATTGAGTAAAACTGAGGCTAATAGTCAAACATTTTAAAGGATTTTATAATACACATGGCCTGTATGAATGTTCATCCACTGAGGGATTATATTTAGTGTACAGCCTCATATTGCCCAGGAAGGAAAAAAGAAGGTGCTTGTTCCATCCATCCATTATCCTAGCCGCTTGTACTCTTAAGGGAAGTGCTGGAGCGTATCCCAGGTGTCATTGGGCAAGAGGTGGGTACACCCTGGACAGGTCACCAGTCGATCACAGGGCCGTCACATAGAGACAGACAAGCATTCACACTTATGGTCAATTTAGAGTCACCAGTTAACCAGTCTTTGGACTAAGCTGGACTACCCAGAGAAAACCCGCACAGACATGGGGAGAACATTCAAACTTCACCAAAGTCACAAATATCAACAAACAAAGTATTTCTAAGCTGATAAGACACAAACAGTCATGGTCTTACATGTTTTTATTGACCACACCCATTAAACATACATAGTGGGAGAAACAGTGTTTTCATAACTGGTTGAACCACCAATTACTTTGCCTTGCACAGCATCTCTGTTGGGCTGAGGTCTGGGCTCTGACTGGGTCACTTCAAAAGGTGGCTTTTGTGCCGACTATTTAAGATTCCCATTTGGGGGATTAATAAAGTTGTCTAATCTAATCTAATCAAAGTCATTCTGTAGTTAGTAGATTTACTTTGATGTTTAGGGTCATTGTCCTGCTGCATGATCCAGCTTCTACTCAGTTTCAGCTTGCAGACACCACCCTGATAGTATCCTGTAGGACACCCTGTTAAACTTGGGAATTCATTTTCCGCTCCACAATGAGAAGCTGTCCAGGTCCAGAGGCAGCAAAGCGGCCCCAGATCATGATGCTCCCTCCACCATCCCATGGTGTTTTATGTTGGTTCACCATACCCTTTTTTTACGCCATTCTCAGACTTCTTGATCTTGTTTGTGGCACTCCATCCTACGCCCCAAATGGACCCTATAAAAGACGTAAATCCTTGAAAACAGCTCACAAATAGATTTAGGCTAGTTATTACTTCTGTTTATTGTTTAAGCTCGGTAATTTCATGAAACACAGAGGAAATGTGGTTTTCAACAGATGCTCCTGTATGTGTGGGACTATTTTCTGCATCTACTACACTATGATTGTCAGAAATTAAAGTACAGTACAATACAAAATCATCACAGACTCTGGTCGTCCCTTCCCTGCAGACTGGCTTTCTCCAAGGGCAACATCAGCCCCACCATGGTGGCTACTCCCAACTCCAATGCTGCCTTTGGTACGGCCACGCAGATGAGCCAGAAAGACATCAAGCGCATCAACCTGCTGTACTGCTAAAGCAGTCAGAGTCAGAGCTGATTGAAGGACGTAAGACAGGTCTGTATGTGGAGAAGAGGAGAACAAGGACATCTGTTGGCAGGAAGGAGAAATGACTTAAATAACTTAAACGGTGAGCCTTTTAGCTTTTCTTTTGAAGAGGGATGCCCTATTTAAGCCATATTTACAAGAATTATGTATTAAACTGTGGGGAAATTAACTATGACAATACAGGAAAAACACCTCACCATTGATTAGATTTATTGTGTAATGGTAAATCATTACAGAAAATGAAAAGTCTAACAGAATGCACTGCACAACACAGCAGTAAATACAGCACCATACGAAATGGGAGGTATTTCCTGCACAAGCAGAAGATTCAGGCACGTCAGGTGCACAGGTTTTATTATTGATGAACAAAGAATAAAAAGCCACCAGCCTTCATTGATGTGCAGCTACGAGTTGCACATAGCACCAAAAATGGGGACAAAAAGAGTCTTCTGAAGGCAGTAAAACAGCTACTACAGGAGAATTTAGTGTAGTAAGTGTGTAGTATAAATGTTCATATGATGAAACGTATAGTTTCTGTTTGCATTGCTGGAAGTGTAATGCTCCATACAGAAAACTGAAGCTGAGAGCAGTTTACTTGTCTCTTTATCCCTCTCCTCACGCATGACTATGACATATTCTCAGAGAGTGAACACTTAATGTGAAGTCGGGACATGAAACCTTTAAAATGCCTTTGTTATGATTAGTATGGCCATATAATGTATGTGCTCAGGGTGGAGTTTTTAATCTTTTAACTTCTGTCATAGTTTCACAAAGTAAATATCATCATTATTTCCAGGATAATGTCTCCTGTACACATCCGCAACTGGATCCTGTGTCTACAGATTATATCAATTTCATAAGAATTTAGTTATGTAAGTGTCGCTATCAGAACCCTATCCTGTTTACATATGCAGAAAATATAAATAGATACACTACGAGTCCATGCTGAACATTGATGTACCAATACAGTTTGGACTTTGAGGGGATTATTTACAGTGGTGGATTAATACATATTTGTTTTTTAGTATATCAGCAAGTCGATGTCGGTGGGACTGAATCAAAATAATGTTTTCATGTTAATGAAGGATTATGACAAAGACATTAGATACACAAACAAAACTTTGTAGGATCAATTAATTGATGTTTTAGTCAGTTCATGGAATTTTTTGACCATAAGACAAATATAGACTCACACAAGACTTATCCTAAATCTTACGTTTGTTGTCTCACTTAATTAAATTAAAACTAATATTAAATTTATATTTAGTTTTGAGTTATTTAGGTGTTGCTGTAGGTGTGAAGATTCAGTGGTGTTCATTGATAAACTTTTTTAAAAGGAAAGTGTGACATTGGGAAAATATGCATGTTTGCTTTCTTGCCAAGAATTAGACAAAATAATCAGAAGATAATTCTAATATACAAACATTAAATATGAAGCTTCTGTCAAGGCAATAGAGGAGCCAAGTGTAGGGTAGAGACAGGAGGCAAACAGGAAATATATAATAAGCCTGATAGTAAATCAAGCTTATGATGATCAGACATGAAGATGAATGTGAACAAGTAGGTTAAAAACAGCAGGATTGTGAAACGGGGGGAACAGCCTCCCAACATTTCTAAACTTGTGCATCAAATATTTGTATAATTTGCACAAAAACAAGGTTTAAAAATGACATTAACTTTTATAAGTAGTTGTCTGACCAGTCCATATGCTAAGCTAAAGTGAATGCCTGCTAGCTGTAGCTTTAAAATGATCAATCTTCTCATCCGACTCCACCTACGCCCAGCGTAAAGACCGGGACGCCAGTCCTTTTTGCATGACTTTTCTGTAGAGCACATTACTTTCGGCATTGTCATTTTTTGATACCAGATATAAACTGAACTGCAAAAACATGCTACAAAACAATGCTTTTAATTGACTGACCACACATGATCCAGGTACAGAAACATTTAAAAACATTTTTTTACAACTAAACCAGTTGTAGAACAACATGAAGACAGTGGTGATGAGGATGAGGATGATTCTCTGTCTGAAGTAGTTCTGTATTCTTCACACCATCAGCTGTTGAAAAGACAACAATAAAGTTAGAACAAACTTTTCCTCATTATGTTTACGGTGCAGGGCAAATTATGTGTATCAATGAAAACTGTACACAAGAAGTACATAACCATTTAATAAACTTATATGAATAACTGAACCTGTTTTCCTTGTTGTTGATTAATGGGAATAGGTTTTAGAATATGTGTAGTTGACATTTATTTTGTGACATTTACCTAACCGTATTCAGCAGTTGTACAGCTTGCAGCAGTTGTACAGCCTGTTGAGCCTGATGATGTCCTTCTGGCTCATCTCAGTGGCCACTCCAAACTCAACACTGGGGTCAGGAATAGCCACCAAGGTGGGCTGGTTGTTCTTGGAGAAAGCGTACCTGAAAAAAAAAGTGTTCATAAATGGATGTAGGTGAATGGAGCACAGGCATGACAAAGACAATGCTTACAGGTAGTCAAACCAGACCAGCAGGTAGCAGACAACTGGTAGTAAAATACAAGAACAGGGTTCAACCATGTTAGCAGCACAAAGTTGATGTGTGAGTGACAGAGGAGGGAAAATCTAGAGCCATCTGGTGGTGGCCAATGGCAGAAGACATGCAGAAAGACCAAAATAAACTGAGGCAGGCATTGTGAGATGCAACAAAAGTTCCCAGCCTTGTTAATACTTTAAAGGACAGGTTCACATTTTTTCTGTCTTAAAACAATAGTCAGATGAAACACGTTCTGCTTGCTGTGATCATTAACCTTGTTAAATATAGATACTGCCTTAGAAAGTGATATTGTAACTTAACACATCACTTTTACTGAACATTAATACAAAATATGTAATATATTACTTTTGGTAACTTTAAGTCTCTGTTCAGACGCAGTGCTCTCACTGATGGTTGAACCTGACATCACTGTAAAATCATGTGTCAATGTGCATCTAGCAGCCAAGTCTTTTAACTTAAGCTCACACAGATTTTTTTTTTTTTGCCTAACCCTAAATCAGTTGTCTTTGTGCATAAAATCAAACAAACTGTGATGTTACCACCGTAATTTAGAATTGTTATTGTGACAAGAGGTGAGACAGGCAGCTGCCATCATTCCCATATCATCCAGAAGTGGTGCACCAGTGTGTCAAACAGTGACGTCAAAGGTCCTTTAGTGTCAGTATGAGACACTATGATTCACATTACAGATCACTTTAAACACTGGGATGTCTAGATTCTGTGAATTTTAATGTGTCACCAGTGCCTGAAAGTGCACTTCTCCTGTTTTACCTACTTGCTGTAATGCATAACAGAGCCATAGTCGTAGGTGGTTCCTTGGTTCAGAGTGTTGACTTTGTCAAAGTTGTGCTCCTTCCCTAGTTAAAAAAGGTTAAAAGAAAAAAAACATGTTCATAAGAAGTGAGAAATAATGTGTTAACTTGTGACGTTTAGAGGTGCTGATAGAGGTGCTGGACTTTGTCAGTTCCAGTGTTTCCCAGGCCTTGTGCTAAGCTAAACTGTTTAAAGGGCAGCAGTGAGTACGGTATCAGTCTTCTCATCTAACTCTCAGAAATAAAACAAAAAAACAAAAGATTTTTCCTAAAGTTTTAAATTATTCCTTTTATTCGTTGTGGTAATGATATTGTAAATCATTTTTGTAAACATACCAGGAATGACGTTCTCCAGCGCAATGCGGATGTACTGATCGCGATCTGAGCGTTTTTGCTCATGGTGAAAGCCCAGAGCGTGGAGCACCTCATGCTGGACGGTGTGGTGGTAAACGCAGCCTGATCGCTGCAGGGACAGATCCTGACCATTGTTACGACGGCCAATGTAAGAGTAACACCTGTGATGACGATCACGACAGATGTCAGTCTATATGCTGACGACATTTGAATCATTTTAGTAAAATAAACAAGCTAGAACAAGTTGATATGTTGTGCAAAGTGTTCTCTGGTTACCCATTAAGGGACTGGATGTTCAGGAAATCTCTCTGGCCGTTGCGCTTAACAAAACGGATACAAGAGACACTGTGGAAGGACTCCAGAGCACGCTCGATGACGGCCACCTCACGAGAAGCTGAAACAGACCAGTGACAGAAAAATGCCTTTAGACTGATGCTACACCAACAGTAAGACTAATGTGCTAATATGGTGTGAAAGGCTCATTATCTACTGTGAAACATCATGTTGGAAACACGTTCAAACAAGAGGATTGAAATTTTCTATTATTTTAAAACAGTCCAAAAATAGAATAAATGTTCTAAATGTTTTCTGGTTGTAATGACAGTATCGACTACTCACAGTATACACTGGAAATTAAGTAGGCTACGTAGATGTTCCCATCTGCAGACCTGGGCCACATGCAGCCAGTAGATGCACAGGGGTCAGCATTTCTCTGAGCCACTGAATCATAGGCAACGTCATCCTCGACATATGGCTCATCAGGAGAACGGACTGCAACAGAAACAATATAATTAATAAATATAATATACTTTATTAATTAAAAAATGTTTTGTCTCTGATTCGGGTTATCAGTGCTCTTCCATAAGATCAGATCAGTTAATTAAACAAACCTAATCCTCTGTGTTTGTAAGCATATTTAAATTTGACAATTTGCCAATAAATAAATAAATACACAAATAAAGGATTTAGTATTTTTTAGGCTAAGGAGTGGAACAGGGAGTTGAACAAACCATAACTGTGCACTCAGTTGTCAGTTTATCTGGTAAATCTGAAGCTTGTTTTGAAGCACAGACACAAATGTAGGCTACTTGACTAAAAACACTTAGATGTTAGATGTCAGTCTGATGTAATAAATGGAGAAATACTCTGGACCGTTTTACACTTTACTTTTAAGAAACAAGTTAAAAGGGTTACTTACTAAAACCTATTAGGGTGTACCTACTATCACATACTGCAAAATTACATGTACGGTTTATGCATGTGATGCAGTAATAAACCACTGTCGTATCATTTGTATCTGTGTTTTAAAATTCCTCTTGGACTGGTGCCTTCTACTTTGAGCCATTTTGTTAATGGCAAAGTCCCATATAAATAATCAAAACAATTCTTCTTACCCACATCCCTGTTGGCTCTTTCAATCAGCTCTGAAGCAGTCAAAGCCTTAGTGACCTACAGGCAGGAATGAGGAAGGTTTACTGACTGGTCCTTAAGTCACGTTCACAGAAAAATAGTTGACATCATATAGGTGTTTACTTTTAAAATGACACTGGTGTTTGAACATGAACACCAAATGGTGCAATTTTATTCCGAGTGCACACATTAAAGATATCGTATTTTAAAATACAGTAAACTCACAGAATGAAGATTTCCAGACATCACATGGAAAGAAAAAGGGAGACAGAGAAACACATTTTGGTTATTTTTAGATTACATAAAGAACACTAGACTTAACTATTAAAATACACCTCAAACAGCTATAAAAGCAGCCGTAAAATGTTACATCCGTATTAATAACATATAACCCTCAACCCGCAGAACATTTGGTTGTAACAGGGTATCTTTACATCAGTGTGTTGGCACTTTTACTTGAGAAGAAGATTTCAACACCAAAGATCAATTGTCTGAACGATTTGGATCAAAACTCACCTCCTCCTCAGCCCAAACCGAGATAGCCACCAGGAGCACGAGGCCCAGAATACACTTCATTGCAACAGTATCAACAAACAATCTGCAGCAAGACACAGACGATTACATATTACAATTAGTTTTAAACCAATGACTGCATTTTCCTTCAACTACAAACCAAATTTATGTCACAGCAGCAGGTACTTACTGCTATCTGTGAGTGAAGAGAAATATAGTGTGTGAGCGGAGGAACATCTCATTATAAAGCACTAGGTACAATGGAAAATTATTCATCCATCCATCCTTTATCTAAACTGCATATCCTGTTAAGGGTTGCAGGTGGGCTGGAGCCAATCCCAGCTGTCATTGGGTGAGAGGCAGTGGACACTCTGGACAGTCTATTACAGGTTTGATGGAAAATTTAGGACAGTGAAGGTTGAAAATAGAATTTAGTGCCCGATAAGAATATTTGACCACAGTGCCACATGTTATATTCCCATAACATGAACTTTTGTTATCTTGGCCTCAAATACTGACTGTATGTGTTTCACACATTGCACAAGAGCAGAGTGCCTGGAAATCAGTTTTCTCACTTGTACACTTTCACTATTTTACTTAACAAATGTGCATTCATGTGATGGATTTTATTATGTTGGATGATGGATTTTATTATGTCATGTCTCATTTACTGGCTACAGTACAGAATGCAGCTCATATTATAATTAAACTGATTTAAAAGTACTGTGTACAAGTAAAGTAAAACTATCACATTCACCACCTCTGCATAGGTCATTTTGCCTTCTACCATGTGTTGTCAGCCATGTCACCCGAAGTCTCTGTGTCTGTGTGTGAAAAGTCTTTCATTGGTGTACTTATACACTGTTTGTGCAGCTTTGTATATACATCAAGAAAAGCTTTAAAAAACATGTATTTAAAAGTTTATTTCACACCATTTGAATACATTCTTAATCTGTGTTACAGAGTGAGAAAATATCTTGGCACCATGTTGTCAGAGGTGTTTTCATCACCTGTTGAAAAAGCAGAAACATGTTGAACACACCTGCACATTTTCTTCTTGGTCAACCCAAAACTTTCGATTAAGCAACACAATATAGTATGCTACACAAAACTCTTACTGTTTAACACTTGTACAGCCTGTTCAGTCTGGTGATGTCGTTGCTGCTCATCTCGGTGGATGTGCCAAAAGCAACATTTGGGTCAGGGATAGGCTGCATGGTGGGCTTATTGTTTCCAGAGAAAGCATACCTGGAATTATACAGAGACTGAATTATGTTTGGTTTTGTTGTTTTTGGTTGGTTTGGTAAATGTTATAGTCAAGTCATTACTTTGATACTAAGGTTGAGTGAGAAAAAGGCTCATGAATAATGTACTTGTAAAATCATGGCATAGAGTCATATGAACAAATAATTATTATCTAGATGAAAGAGATGGTAATGTTCTCAACTTGTGGTACTGCATGACAGAGTTGTAGTCATAGGGGGTGTCAAGATTCAGAGTGTTGATCTTGTCGAAGGCGTACTCCCAACCTGAAAGCAACACAACAGTGTGTCAGAAAGTCACAGGTCTGTGATCTTTTCCTATTTGTGTTTACATGTTTGAACTTTTGATAAATCATGAGTCAAGAAGTTAGTTTAGCATTAAGATTTGAGATTAAAACTGATTAGTCAGTTTTATTTAATAATAGGCATTTACACGTGATGGTTAAGGTTAGGTAAAGGGTTAGAAATGTCCAGGAACACATGTATGCATGTGTGTCTGAGTGTGAAGACTCCAGTGCTGACCAGGCTCGATGTTCTCCCACAGGACTTGGATGTGCTGGTCTCTATCGGAGCGGCACTGTTCGTGGTGGAAGCCGAGGGCATGGAGCAGCTCGTGCTGGACTGTGTTGTGGTACAGGCAGCCCTGACGGTCCAGAGACAGCGTCTGGGCATTACCGAGGCGGCCGACATAGGAGTAACAACTGCAGTCATAGATTTTAATTTTAAAAAATCAAAGAAGGCAGGAATATTTTGTGGCTACAATTTAGGGCGCTGTAAAAACATTATATACATTATATATATAGAAGTAGTTATGATGACTGAACATTATATTAAGGAAATTGATTTAAGAAATAATAAGATAATAATAATAAGAAATTAACTATGGAGTTGTAATTATATCAATGAGACAATATATGGAGCCGTGCTTACAAAATAGTTACCCTTCTGGCCAAGAAAGCAGTGTTGACTGAGATGTGCAATATTGTATAAAATAATGCCCAATACACCTATCTATCTGATAACATATGATATATTGGCATTCTGGGGAAATCTAAGGCATAAAACTACAGTTTAGGAGGATTAAAGACGTCTTTACCTCAGATATTTAATTGATATCTTGTCATTTCAAATGCACAAGTAAATGAGGTTAAGTAAAAAAGCTGCATATACTTTACATGCACACACACACAAACACAGAGATTACCCAGAGTCGGACTGGATGCTCAGGTAGTCTCTCTCATTGTTTCGCTGGATGAAGCGAATGCAAGAGACGTCGTGGAACGACAACAGCCCGCGCTCGATGATGGAGCGCTCGCGAGAAGCTGAGAAGAGAAACATGAGTAAGAGAACATGTGAAAACTCTACATGTTTTATTAGCACAGGCAGTTTTAATGTTATATTTTATCACTTCTACTTAAAGGCAGCTTTTATTTCACTGTGAAAACCTGGTTAAATAAAAACAATATCAATAATAAAGGAGAAGAGTAGGAACACTGGTTTTAGACATGATCCGTGTATATCCAAACAAAGACAGGAAGCTTTATTGTCACTCTAAGGAATGTTACACTTGTAAAAGTAAAAGACTGTGTCCCTTTTTTGGCATTTTGTGTTTTCTTTCTGTTTATTGATTTGTCTTTTTCACTTCACCTCACTCTTTGTCTGGATGTGTTGTTTTCTGTTCTGTTCTGTTTTCATTGATTTACTGACACCTTGTCTTGTGTAGGACTTAAACAACTGAATTTGATCGCAATAAACTGTATTTGGTAACTATAATTTCCTTTTTTTACTATATTGAATGCAGTTTAAACTGTTTTACAAAAATAAAAAATGAAAATCAGCAAGTCTGATTATGTGCTTTTACTCAAAGGTCTGATAAACATGCAAAATGTCAGTTAAAGTGATCTACATCTCAGATGAATTGTTATATAGTTGTCAAGGATTCTAAGTAATGAAGATTTCAAAGATTTCATATCTGGTAAAATGATTGGCTCATCTTGTTGTATTTTTGAAAATTAAACTCTTAACACAATCTTTGGCTCCATATTGGATTTTATATATGAGAATAATAGAGCTACTTACAGTAATGTGAGGCGATGACGTAGGGCACATAGACCTTTCCATCGCTGGACTTGCCCCACATGCAGCCACGGGAAGTGCACTGATCAGCGTTCCTTTCATTTTCACTGTCATAAGCAATGTCGTCCATGACGAAGGGCTCATCCTTTCTGCGCACTGTAGGAGGAGAACATAAAGGTTCAATTAGTAATTTAACCAAACAAATTATGTAAACTTTTTACAATAAAATTGACCAGGATTACACATTTAACCTGTTTCTCATCTGGTTGTAATAAAAATATGCACAAGGAATGTTAACAAAGGTTTGGCGCTTCTGGCCTATAAACCACATTTAAATATCTAGATTTTATATTTTTAAGTTAATTTAACTTAAATTTAATCAAGAATTATTCTAACAATCTAACTTAACCTAACTTTAACATACAGGTTTACACAACATGAAATATTTAATCAAGAGAACAACTAGTTGAGTTAAACTAATTAATTGCATTGTTTTAGTTAAAATTTCCAGGCAACCATTTCACTCAACAACAAGTTTCAACTTTCATTATGTCCTTTATCACCTATTGAATGTGGTGCTAGAAGGACGTTATTGGAACATCAATATACTGCAAAATCAGTCGGCTTATTATTACATTTTATTGGTTTGTGATGTTTTATAGCCGAACAATGAACCTACAGCCCCTACTGGGGCAACAATAAACACACTTGAACACATATGTCTTACCCACATCCTTGTTGGCTCTCCACAGGAGCTCAGACACAGACAGTTCCTACATCAGGGAGATGAAATTACTCATTAGTAAGGCACCAAATGAATAGCTGAATATATTTATGTTGAGTGGGATGAGCGGTCTGTTGTGTATGTTAACTCTGCTGTCTAGGGTTGACATGTAACATTTATTGTGAAACTATATTTTCTCTTTAAAGGAAGGATTTACTGTAGGTGTTAATGTTGAAGGAAATCAAGAGACAATAAACCAAGTGCTTCACAGAAAAAGCACAAATTGATTCCTAATTTGAAAATCTTAGTATTGCATTTTATTTTTATTTTTATATTACATACAGTATATTCTCACCTTCTCTTCAGCCCGGGAGCAGTCAGAGACCACAAGGAGGATCAAGAGACTGAACAAACTGAACAAAGCCATGTTAGCAGCCTGAAGGTGTGTAGTGTTACCACCTGAATCCTGCTGGAGCTCCTGCTTTTAATCCTCAGTACTCTATATCTGTTCACAATCGAGATAAGCTGCACATTGCCTTGAAAACATGATGCCAATTCCCATCTTAACTAAATAAATATAAATAAACAGAAAATCTATTTGTGGTAGCTAAATTATGCTGAAAACACTTGAAGCCATGTTGTGAGAATGAAAGCTGTGAGGACACCTGGTTAGTTGTTGGTTTCTGAGCTGCCTGCCCTGTGATGAATACACTAATCCAATCCAGACAACTAGAGGGGGGGAGCTTTGCTTGTTGTGTAGTAGGGAGAATACCAGGTGCCATTCCTTGGTAGAACAGTGTGGCAAAGGGAATTGTAGATCTTGATGAGGGTGTTCGGATAGGAAGGTGCTGTTGAGTTGATCGGACATGATCAGTGAGTCAGTCACCATAGTTAGGCCCTTATCAATGCCACTCAGAGCCTTAAGCTTGTCCAGTTTTCCTACTTCAGCTTTAACAACTGATTGTCCACTTGCTGCCTAATATATCCCACCCCCTGACAGGTGCCATTGTAAAAAGATAACAGTGTTATTCACTTCACCTCTCTTTGGTTTCAGTGTTGTGGCTGATCAGGGTATATGGGGTAGAAAAAAACATCTGTGCTACTGTGGTGGCTATATGAACTGGGGTAACTGGTCCTGATTTTTGCAAATCTTTTTGGGGGTGCCACAAACATTTGTCTGCATGGCTTCCCCTGATCATACTTATCTGCAAAACGAGCACCATATAGGTTTAGTTGTGAAGAGAGCTGGCGAGTTTGTGTTCTGCTTGTTCAACAGCTGCATTAGTTTTGTATTTTGCTGCACATTGTCTCTGATCATTTCAGAAACACAAACTAACGGTCTTTGTTATTCCTCAGTGCCTCCACACACACCGACTCACGCTGCACCTTCTGTTTTATTTCTTTTTACGTGAAGTCTGCACACAAAGTCAAGTTATATGATGTTTTATGATAAAGAGAGAAGAAAAATCAAATTTCTGCAACATTGCATTTGATTTGCAGGTGTCAGGGAGCCTCTGTAGATTTGTGGAAGACTCGGCATATCTGGAAAGTGGTACTGGTGCATTATATCTGACAACAACTGACGTACGGGTGGGCAGTATTGGACCCGATACACAATACTGATATTGACATTGGTGCATCCCTAGTTTCTTTTGTGTTGTCGTTGTGTTTTTCTCATTCAATTCAATAATCTAAGGACAGAGGATGTCATTGTTGTTTTGTAAAACCCCTTGTGATTTGTCATATTCAGCTATATAAAGGATATTGTGTTGGATTCACAAAACAGTTGTATTGACACCAAAGCAAAAAGTAATTTCATTAGTGTTATTGTAAAAAATTCTGCAGCTTTGTAGTATACTAGTCCAGACAACAAGAATGGCTTCAGTAAAAATGTATTTAAAAGTTTATTTCATATCATTTGAATACAATCTTAATTTGCATAATAGAGATGAAAAAACATCTTCAGTATCTTAAACATCTGGTTTAATGTCTGAATTGGCACCATGTTGTCAGGTGTTTTCATCACCTGTTGGAAAAGTAGAAACATGTTGAAGAAGACAAATACACCTGCCCATTTTCTTCTTGGTCAACCCCAAACCCCTCCTGTCTAAAGATAAGCATAAATATAGTAAGATCATACTTCACGCAGGAGGTAATGACACCCGACTACCCCAGTCGGAGGTCACTAAAATTAACGTTGCATCGGGGTGTAACTTTGCTAAAACGATGTCGGACTCCGTAGTTTTCTCTGGTCCCCTTCCTAATCTGATCAGTGATGACATGTTTAGCCGCA
>JAUMHL010000027.1:23479578-23491440 GCA_032362345.1 Sandelia bainsii
GCCTGATTAACATGTAGGCGGAGAGTCTGTTTTTTTTTTCTTTTCTACCACATTGTCTGAATGTTTTTTTCTACCACATTGTCTGAATGTTTTTTTCTACCACCTCGTCTGATTTTTTTTCTACCACATGACCCCTAGGGGGCTCCGTACTTCACAAAGCACACACTCAGCGCTACCTTAAGTCTAGGAAAACTTCCGATCTAAAGTATTAAACTACCTGAGAATTCGCACAGTGTTTGTACAACCGGCTGTTTACCACACTGTTTCATGCTGTTATTTTTTCATTATAATGCAGAATGCACAATGATCATTTAGTTTTTGCATTACCAGCACTTTGCCTGCCTATTGTAAATAAAATGGTTTATCATCAGGTAGTTTTATCTATAATAATATCCGAGGGTTTTACATATTTTATTATATTATTTAATATTTTAGGAAACTGGAATTATCTTCAGAACTGCACCCACTGTTATAACACCACAGACACGACAAAGACCGTGGTCACGTGCATCTATCAAACCGGTACACAGCTGATCGTGACGTCACATGCTAACATGGCTGACTGGAATAGAGGTATCGTTTTTGACACGTATTCACTTGTAAATATTCAGCTATTAGACGTATCCAGCAGTACAGTATTAATGTTACAGTTGTATGGACGGATTATTAATCAATAATATGCTCGGTGTCTGGAGCTATAACGTTAGTTAGTCCACTTTAAGCCGAAAACAAGGCTGAGGCCTAGCTAGCAAGCTACTACAAGAGAAGTTTACTTAGACATTAGCGTTAGGTAACGTTACTTATGTACGCGCGCTGTTCTAACATTAAACAGATCTAACGTTACATTACTATGAACGGAACAGTTTGGGCAGTTCACAAAAATACAACATTTCCCCTGCAGGTTAGCTGGAGAGAAGATGGTACTTAAATGCGCAGAGTTAACCTACTATCGAGTTAACATTACGAGGGAGAAGTACAGTTTCTGTTGTTGATTGACAGACAATGCTGGTTTACCTACTGTACAGTACTGAAAGAAAACCATAGTCTGCGTGTAGAAACTAAAAAAAGTCAACAGGTAGTTTGTGTCAGTGGTTTGCATCTTGTGTGGTAACACCCCCAACAAAGTCTGCTGTTTCAAAGACTGTCCATCTTGATTCTATTTCCTACAAATCTGAAAAATGTCCTGTAAAGTGGATAGCAGCATTATTAATGTCTAATTCCCTTTTTTCTATACTACTCTTGACTGTTGTCACATGGTCAATATATCAGTGTAGACATGACGTTAACAACTAATATCTGGGAAAAACAAAATCAGGGGGTTACAATTTTCGCCTCCGAGATCTAGCTAGCTAATTTGCTTAGTAAGTACAGTTAGCATTTGAATGTGACGTTAAGCTTAGCACAAAATTGAAGTAACGTTAATTAAATAAAATTAGCTCTGTGCATCAATGTCACACTTCAGTATACTGCACTGCAGACTGTAGTGTCGACAGCATTTTGGTAAATCAAATTTTGTGGTGTTTAATAATATACATTTGACTATTATAACTAGCTAGATAATTAGCGAATAGCTAGTTAGCTGTTGATTTGGCTAGCTTACTGGCGCCAGTACATTCAGTTTATGTGGCGGCCTTCACTTTTTCTTTGCATCCATCTTAACTACGCTCATAACCTATTAAATTGATCCCCAAAACATACAACTATCTATAACGTTAGCTATGTTTACATGTTATTACACCACCGTAGTAAACTGCCTACCTTTAACAGCAGATTAGCAGGACGTTAAATTGCCGTTAGTAATTTGAATCGTAGTTAAACCCCTGCTGATAAACTGGACATTAGGAAACCCCGTTGGAGCAAAAGGCCATAATGATAAACGGTTGATAATAACAGAGGCGTCCATGTTATTGTTCTGTATCAATCTCTTTAACTCACAATTACTCATTTAACTTAAAACGTATTATTTAATTGTCAACCATTTTACATCACCTACTGTGAATATGTGACTAGAGTACTGTCAAAAATGTCAAAACTACTGCATGATATTTAAAGAAGTCACAGGTATCTGCTAACGTCGACTCGATAGATAAGAGATAATAAAAACTTCTTACAATTTCCAGAAAATACTATAATGATGCACATTAGACGGTCCATTTATACTGTCAGAATGTTTTCATCCAGTTTGTCATATTTAATCCTTCTGGCTTTGTTCAAATTCACCACCTTGTTTATGGCCAAAAGTCTACCTGCCACCTACAGTCTGTAATTTTTTAGATTTTTGTTTTATGTTTTTTGCTATCAGCATAATGTTTTTAAGTAACTTCAGTTCTTGTCATAAGTATTAAATATTCATTCCTTTTTAAAATTTTAACCCTTCAGATGCCAGTTTATTTCCACAATGCACTTGTTATCGTACTAGTTATTTCTAGGAACCTTTCTAAAGATGTACAGTTGAATATTTCTTTTTAGGGGATCACTATGGAACTGGTAAATTAATAAATTAAAATCAATTTCACATTTGTAAGTTAAAAGCATCTACATACAGAACCTCAGGACCTTATACAGAAACATAGTGGTGGATTCATAACTGGTTTCACACCATTGCTACTACATAACAAGCCCCTACGTGCAGTCACCGCTGTCTTATTTCTAATCCAGAGTGTTCGTGCTTTTACAGGTCATGGCTCTGTGGACGACATGCTGGACGCTGAAAATAAGCGGCTGGCTGAGAATTTGGCCACCAAGGTCTCCAGACTGAAATCTGTGAGTCACTCTCATCATCTACCAAATAAATAAATAACAGCCTAAATCTATTAATAGTTTTTAGACAGAAGTGATTCTTCAGAATAGTGATTCACAGTCTACATACCTGAAGGGATTAATGTGATAGGAGTCAGAGCATTGATGCTTTCTTTATCTGTCTCCAGTCTGTATTTTGAAGATAAATTTTATGTCGCTAATAAAAACATTATTTTAAAATCTGTCATTTTAATCGACTGTCTTGTCTCTGCGTCTGACAGCTGGCATATGACATCGACAGAGATGTTGAGGATCAGAATGAGTATCTGGACAACATGGTGAGTCCTTCTGATTTATGGAAAATAACGAAAAAGATAAATAATTTGTCTTTATTTACACGGCATGTCGTTGGAATGAAATAATGTCTTATTCACTGGTTGTCAAATTATATCAAGATCAAATATTCTGCTAGAAGATTTCTTCCATCTGACTACGTGAAAAGTCTCAGTTTCAGTTGCAGCCAGGGACATTTCTTTTTCTCCTCCTACTCCACCACCACCTTTTTCTTCCCCTCCTCCTGCTGCTTTTCTTCTTCTCCCCCACCATGAAAAATAAGTGTATCTATTCTGTGAGACAGAAAAGTCCCACACCACTTCTCTTTAATTAACAGCTTGTTTCAGTAATAGCTCTGTTTGTCTGTTTAGTCAACATTAGTTAAAAAAATCTATTTCACTTGTCTTTTTCCTTCTTCTTTTCCTCTTCCTTTCAGGATTCTAACTTCCTGAGCGCGACAGGCCTGTTGACCGGCAGTGTGAAGCGTTTCTCCACCATGGTTCGATCTGGCAGAGACAACCGCCGCATCCTCTGCTACGTGTCCATAGGCTTGGTCCTGGTCTTCTTCCTGCTCTACTACCTGGTCTCCAGGGTTCAACGCTGATGGGGAAAAACCAGTTCAACCAGGAGCTAGTTCTGAAGATGAGATGAGACTCTAGAAGCTGGCATCATATCTGGTTTAAGTCAACTTCTGCAGCAAACTGAGACAACAAACAGGAAGTAGACAGAAAATATTTTTATTGAATTGTTGAACTGACCAGCAATAGGTGTCAGAAACGGTTGCAATCGTGGTCATGTCAAAGATGCTGGAGTCTCTAAAAAAAACTCGCCACGTCAATGTTGGCCCTTCCTGTTGCAAGCCAGGAAGTCCCAATATAGGCAGAAAGAGCCTGAATGCAGCTGAGGTGAAGAGTAATACCCAACACAACTGAGTATGACAGGCCGATGAACCTGTCAATCAAAACAAACATGCCCCCAAACAGTAACGAGAACAAAACTACTCACAGCTGGATAAATCAAAATAAAGTGGGATTTTACTGATGAGCCAGCTACTAAAAGGTTAAGGGGGAAAGTATTAAATGTCTGGAAAAACATTTTCCTTCTTCTTTGCTGGCTGTTTAAATGGCAGTGTTCAAAAGGTCAATGTTTGACTGATGTCGCCACACACAGGTTTAAAAAAAAAAAACACGTTTCCTATACAAACAGCAAAAACGCTCATGTGACAGTTTATGTAGAACACCCACATTCTGTTTGTATGTAGCATGGGGCTGGGACAGAAAGTGATAATTTGACATCTTCATATGGTAACAAATGGCTGTTAGGAAATAGTTTATGTTAAGATCTAGTAAAACCGATACTCACACCACATACTGAAACATGCAGTTCAGTTTAAAGGAAGATTGAAACACCGGTGTTTTTCAGTTGTTATTAAATTAACATATTAAACATTGGGACCTGTCCCCTTTATGGTTTACAGGGATAGTTTATTACATGATGTCTTTTTTTCTACATTCAGTTAGGGAAAGAGACTGGGGGAGATTTAAAAGCATTTTCTTTCTCTATGTGTTGACATTCCAGCTGTCTGCTCTGCTCTGCAGATCAGCTATAGCAGGTTTTTGATATTATTATTAATATATATATATATATATATGCAATAAATGGTTCTAATCTTTACTTTGCTTGGCAGACGCCTTTATCCAAAGCGATTTACAAGGAGCTAGCGCTGAGTGTCTTGCTCAGGGACACACCTGGTATGGGGGATGGGCTGGGGGCTGGGTCCCATTAAGCTACCAGGCCAGTAGCTCTGCATCTGCATCTGCATCTGTTGGGGATAATTGCACCTTTTAACATGATTTATTGTGATTTGGGGTATTGTGTGAGGTATACTGACAATAATTTATTTTTTTTATAATATAATCTTCAATTTAACAAAATGTAATAATCATATTAGGAATATATGTTTTATTTTTCGTAACTAAATGAGAATAAATTACAATTCAATAAAAGTTTAATGTTCAAATTAGTCACAATAACTTGCATACCTTAAACACAGGGCTGAAACCCGGATGTTAGAAACAGATCCTGTGTCCCTACACCTAATTTAGCGGCTGCATCCTTCAAAGAGCTAACATCTCTGTTTCAATGTTATTTAACATTTATTTATTCTTTTTCTGTTATGTGTCTATTTTATATCCCAACACAAGCACATAAATCAGGAATCAAGTTCAGAACTGTGTATAGTGGTCTTAAAAGAATCCAGATAGACTATGAGTCTAAAAATAGAATAAACACAATTTAAAATGCACAGTACAAACATCCAGCAGAATTTTCTGACAGAATACAGAAGACACAATCTCAGTGATAGAGTTCCAGTTCCTTCCTTCCTTCCAGTAGCTTCCTTTCAAACGGTTCAGGTTAATTTATGTATTTTTTAAACTATGATTCACATTAATACGTAGACTGGAGAAGTGGACTTTTCTCAGTTTATGAATGAATAATCTGCATGTATTAAAGTTGTTACATCTCACACACACACAGACAAATAGCTAATTTATTATTTAAATAATTTTAATAATTGAACAGGGGATATATTTAAACAATGGAAATAGTTGGACTTGTTCATATGAAATTTCTATAGGCCTATGTGTGTATTGGCCGCTGTGTGTCGCTTCGTGTTTTCTCGGCAGTCTTCGGTGCATCCCTTCCCTGAGACGTGAAAAAAACAGTGTGGCTGGCTTCCTCTCCGGATTAGCTCGTTTGATTGTTTGACCTTTCCGCCAAATCCAGATGAAATATTGTTGATTTTTATCCATCATCGTTAACGCGTTTCGTGTTTGAGGTTCAGCTCCGGTTCGTCTGCACCCGGAGCCCGTTCTTCCCCGCTGCTGCTCGGTCACATTCGGCTGTTATCGTTCGACGGAAGAATGGACGAAGCGGACTCGGCTACGAAGGCGCTCGGGTTAGATGAACCGCCCATCGGCGGGCCGCAGGTGGAGGGAGTGGGCTCGGATACCGAGTCGGAGGCCGAAGCCACCACGATGGCCGTGATGGCGGAGCCGGGAAACATCGACATGGCAGCCGAGTCCCTGCCGAACCCTGACGAGGCCGAGGCGACTTTTGCAGGCAAGGCGGGCTTAAGCTAGTAGTAGCAGGCCGCTGCGGTGCGGGGTGCCGCTAAAACATAAAGTGGAATTAAAATGTTAATTAGTTGGTGAAGTTATTGCTTCTATTCGAATAAAGTAAATCAGTAACGATCCTCACATGAAACTGCACAGCTCTTCAATAATAAGTAAAGCATCACAACTTCTGTGTGTTTGTGATATCCTGCTACTACGGACACGTAGCCAAACTTCGTTCAGTTATTATGCATTTTAAATATTTGTAATCTATCAATAGTCTAAAAAGCTCACAGCTTCAACCTTTTATTATTGTATAAAATGTACGGTAATTCGGCATGTACAGACATGAAAGGTTTTAAGGTTCAAAGAGGTTTTAAGGTGAATGACTGTGTTCTACTTATTATATTATCATTTCCTATCCTTTTGTAATTATAGTTATATATTTTTATATTTCTTTTACATTACTTTATATTTCTCTGACACTGCAGGGACTGCACCTAATTTCGTTGTACCTGTTAAAAATAATCTGATTCTGATTAATACTACTATAACATTAATGTCTTTCTCCATTTTATTTATGAAAGCATATTGTCTGAAATATTGAGAATGCAGGTGTAAATGACAGCTTTTTATAACTTCCATTACTGTGAAGTCCAGGAATAATTATAGACTAAAATGTTTAATAGTGATTTTCCTTTGTCACATATTATAGCATATATGGTTACTAGAAAACATTTTCTGATTCTGGTGATATTTGTTTGTTCCCAGATTGTCCCGTGTAGGCCTGTGCGCTGTCATCATAACCCTCCCGTTTGATGATTTAACATTTGAATCTCTTGTTGTTGATCAGAGGTAACTGCAGTGACAGTCGGGGACATTCAGGCTGCAGAGGACAACGTTTTCACCACGGCCGTAGCCACATCAGGAAGCCTCCCCGAACATGTTCTGGTAGATCAACACCCACTGATGGTCAGGCTAATTCATATGCTTACTGGTATTTGACATGTTTAAGAATCCCCTGCTGAGTTCGACAGATCTGCTCTTTCACAGTGGAAACTGGAGCCTGAGTGTCTTGAGTTTTCTAGAAGCAGATGTGCTTGAAGGCACCATAAGTGTGACTAACTTCATGAAATAACCACTAAAGTAAACATAAAGAGAGAATAAGAGAAACCAGAGCTTGAATAACACAAATAACGATGGTGATGAGTTCTGTCTAACATTTCTCTAAAATCTCAGTCGCTGTGCTGCTGGCAGACAGTTGAACCTGTTTATGCTGTGTATGTGTGCACATGTTCCAGAGTGGAAGGACCACCCTCCAGCTGGGTGATGGACTAAGTGCTCAGAAGGCCACTCTGATCGTGGTCCACACTGATGGCAGCATTGTTGAAGCTGGACTCAAGTCTGCCACCACCATTGGACCAGGTATGTATGTACTGTATGTGTGTTACTGTGTCTGAGGTGTCCATAGTGAACCAGGTTTGAACATTTTTTAAAGAAACAAAAATGAAAAGTGGAACTTGAGCACCAGTGAGGTCCATCATTCTTTCTGAGACTAGTCTGTGTCTGTTTTGTGCCACTGTGCATCCTTTAGGTCCGCAGACTCCACCGACACCGCTGACGCCGCCCCAGGACAAAGACTCCTGCTCCAAGTACAACTGGGACCCCTCGGTCTACAACAGTGAGCTGCCGGTCCGCTGCAGGAACACCAGTGGAGTCCTCTATAAGAACCGGCTGGGATCAGGTAACTACCAGTAAAATCAGACTTACTCCAGTAAGCCAGGTTTATTTTCAGTTTTAGTTTTCATGGATACTTATCTCTGGTCAGCTTACAACTTTGTTATAGTCAGTGTGTCACACTGAACCATAGAGTTTTCTTCAAGTTCTGCCCTGAAATCTCCTCTATTCCCTTCTACAATATGTTTTTCAATGTAAAACGTCTGTGCAGAATTCCATGTCAAAGGGAACATGAATCAGTTTGTTACTGAAATAACTCGCTTCACCCCTCTGTTGTGCTGTTGTTACCTGCACTGACAGTGTTGTGTTGTGTTTAGGGGGTAAAGGACGTTGCATAAAATACAACCAGCAGTGGTACACTCCCACTGAGTTTGAAGGTCTGTCTGGAAGAGCGAGCAGCAAAGATTGGAAGAGGAGCATCAGATACGCTGGCCGACCTCTGCTCTGCCTCATACAGGTGTTACTGCGTAGTGCTAATACTGCTGTAGAACAGAACTAGTACATGCTGTGTTATGCTCTACAAAGCGTTTCTGTCTGAAGTTTAACCTTGCTGCTGTGTGCGTGTGTAGGAGCGTATCCTGAACCCCCACGCTGCCTCCTGCACCTGTGCAGCCTGCTGTGACGACCTGACCACGGTGAGTCAGCAGGACCTCGTCTGGACTTTAAGGACCCACTTTAGATCAGAATGGAGAGGAGGAAGGAAGAAGATGAGGTTTATCAGTCAGATAACAAGTGATTAGTTAGTTATTTCAGCAGTTATCACTGATAGTGTTCAGGACTTTTTGTTAAAATATGCCAATATTATCCAATTAGTGTTTCCAGACTTGACAGTTTTCCACCTGTTCTTCATTTGAATTGGTGAATTTATTTGGACAGTTTTGGTAATTTTGGTAATTTTCTGAACCATTTGGAGAATTATAAGCTGCATTTTAACGGATTGGCCACCAACTGGCAGTTTATATTCCTGTAGCCTCGCCACACACTGATGCAGGAGAACTGATGATCAAAACATGGAAATTCAGTCTGTTAACAAAGTCATACTTGAGAGATATATATTTAAAGAGATATAGTATTTAAAGACTCATTCTTCTAATCAGAGAAAGGGAAGCTCTGTTATCTGTTACTAAGAAGGAAGAAAAATTAACCATCTGACAGATAAAATAGATAAATATGCAGATTTTATGGCTGTTTTTAGACCATTAGGTGTCCATCATATTTGGCATCACAGTCTCTCTTTCCAGTTTCTGTGATGACTGATTTTCATTTTGTTTATGTATCATTCTAACTGAATTGGTTTGATTTGTTAGACTGAACAAATTATCTGATTAAATAAAGGGTAAATTGATAAATTGAAAAATAATCATGACCAGTTACAGACACAGAGTGACTGTGGTTCAGACGAATCAGTTGCTTTTATCAGAATCAGTTTGTGTCTGTCTCTCTCGTCTTCTGCAGTGTTCAAAGGATGGAGACTCTCTGGCAGCAGAAAACATCAGTATGGTAAATTTAATTTTATATATTTCTGTCTCCAAGTTCCGCCTGGTTTTAACCTCTGATCTGCATCTGACTTCTCCGTTTACACCTGATAATAATAAATATTCTCGTTTGTTCTCTATTTGCCTTGTTATAATATTTCTGTATTGTGATTACGTAGGTGTAGCTGCTTGACATTATTATCCAAGACTTGGCACTGAAACACCAGTGGCTTGTTTCACAAAGATATTTTAGACTAGTCTGTGATGTTCGGCCAGTCTTGCAAAAGTTAAACATTTTTCCAACAATAAAAGCAGATTTATATTTGTTCTAAAAAGTTCACACACCAGCGCCCAGGCTAACTGAAGCTGTGCCATGTTCTAATGTTAACAATTGAAACTTATATATTTGCAGAACAAGTGGTGGATGGAAAAGAGCATTTTCACTCGATTTTTCATTAATAGTTTACATGTAAAGATTTGTGGCGGTGCTTCATTTTACGTTGTGTTTAAACCCCTGACTGCTAGATGGCAGCGTTGTACAAACACTTTGGCTCAGATTTTATGCATATGGTTCTTTATGATTGCAATATATCACCTTATTTACATTATCTTAATATACTGTATTGAATCATAACGTGTCATATCGTCAGATTCTTGTGAAAACACAGCCCTGTTGTTTATTTACATACTGAAGCCTTAGGTTTTGAATTGTATTGTCTCTGATGTTAAAGATATTGTTGTATTAACTTCATCTGTCTCCTCTGTGCTCGGTTCAGACCGGTCCAGTTCGCTTCTTCGTCCCGTACAAGAGACGGAAGAAGGACACAGAGCCTTTGATCGTTCCCCCCAAAAAGGAGCTTCCTGCCACCAAAAACATTACGCTGACTCCGGGGACCACACGTACGTCAGGTCACCTCATTCTGACGTGAGACTGGAGGAGCAATGCTCATGTCTGTCATGTCAGATTCATGTTCATTCATTCTGTTAAATCTGTCAACAAGCCACAACAGTTTGTTTTAAGATATTTGAGGATTAAGCATGAACAGTATCTTCCATTTATCGGATTAGCCAGTTTGTATTTCTTGACCTTTAACCCTTGAAAATGAGCATAAAACATCTCTGATTTAAATTCTGTATTTGACTTAATGAACTGAACACATTGCTTGTTAAGTATTTTATGCCCTGGTGATGAACACTGTGGTGTGAACATTTGAACCTCGTCGTCAGAAGTGACTGTTTAAACGTGTCTGTTTGGACACAGTTACTGTGTCCCCAGCAGGACAGTTCACCACCTCCGGCACCTTGACTTTTGACCGGACTCCAGCAGGTGATGCCACTGCGGCCGCCACTGCTGCCATCATCTCAGAGGGCTCCGCACAGAGCGAGGTGTTTGCCAGTACAGCAGGTACAATACATCGCTGTTAATACTTATTCTGGACATTTGTCCATCTTCTTTGGTGCATTTGTTTATCGTAGGCTGCATCTGAGGTTCAGGCATGAAATTCTGTCCAGGTATCAAATGTGTTTAGAAGTCTGCTGAGCAGCTGAACTCGCTGTAGCTGTGCACGCGGACAGTTTGATACTGACTTGCAGAATAAACATCCAGTCAGTTCTCTACTGTTCTCTGTCTGTTACAAGCAAGAAATGACCAAAACAATCCTAAAAAAAACCCTCTCTGTCTGGCCTCTCTCCCTCTTTCAGTGCTGACGGCGTTGCCAGCATTGGCTGTGACTCCTCAGCCAGTTCAGGCCAAGATGGCCGTGACAGCTGTGGCGTCTCCGTCGGAGGGGCTGGTGAGTGACCTGGAAGTGGGGGCCGTAGGCGGGGCAGGGCCGGCGGTGAGCGAGGGACAGAAGAACACGTGGCTGTATCTGGAGGAGATGGCCAACACGCTGCTGAACAACGTCCAGCAGCTGAAGGCTCTGATCGAACAGGCCAAAAACTCTGCAGAGGACACTGCAGGGGTCAAAGGTCAGGGAGGCCAAAAGGAGGTGAGAACACACACACAAATTTAGAACCAGAAGTTAAATGATTACACATGACGATTAGAAGTAAAAAGACGAACAAGATATGTGTTTGTGTGTGTTTTCAGTGTGTTCTCAATCAGTCGTTCCAGAACCAGATCTCGTTTCACCAGCCGGACGAGTCCGAGGCCAAGAGAAACTCAGACATTACTGAGATCATCATCAACGTATGACACACTCGCACACACTTCCCAAAATGTCTTTCAAGAGCCACACCACCAGACCACACAGACACATTTATACTGTCCGGGTTAAAGGTCTTACTCAGAGGTATCTCAGTGGTAACGAGGGAGTGCCAGTTCAAGGTTTCTGCTTGATCTCAGGTAGGGCTGGGTGATATATCGATATTTTAAAATGATCTATATAATTCTAAATGAGATATAAAATGAGACAATATCGTAAAACTCGATAGAGCTCTTTTGCCTCTTTCCTGTTTTG
>JAUMHL010000027.1:23504322-23531416 GCA_032362345.1 Sandelia bainsii
GATTTCCTTTTAAATCGCTAAATGGCTATAACATACACACACACACACACACACACACACACACACAAACACAACAAAGCTCGGTACTAACCTTAGTTTGCATGTTGCTTCCTGTATTCAGACAAACACAATGACACTCTGTCCAACAACTTCCTGAAATGGCTTTATGAGCGTTTTGGCGTTTATATCGAAGACTTCCGCTTCCAACCGGAAGAGACGGCGGTGGAGACGGAGGAGCCGCTCAGCGCCAGGAGGTGAGGGTTAAGATCCAGAGACCCTGCAGTGCTGTGATGTTAAGGAGCTTCACTTTATGAGATCAACATTTTTATTAACACATCCTAAGGAATTAAAGATGTGAACGATTTTATGATCTGGTTTGTGATCCACAGGTTGACTGAAAACATGAGACGACTCAGTGAGTATTTCATTTTGTTTAATTGGTCTTTAATTCTGAGTAAACTAATTATCTCCCATCTGCAGTGACATGAGATTCTCAGTAAAGCAAGAGTAAAGAGGAACATTTCTGGTATCTCTCACCCCCCCTGGTGCTCTTGGAAAATATCAAACGTACAAAGTGGGGAGAAAAATCCTATTCCAGGCACTGTTTAAACATAAGAAAAATCCTTTATAAAATATGAGCTGACACGTTAAAACATACAGGTGCAGTATTATCATGACAGAAAGATGAACAGAGATGATGGAGAAAAATTCACGTGTTGTTGGTGCTAACAGACATTTTAGCACTGCTAACAGGAAAACAGCAGTTTGTCCCTGAAAGACTCTGCACAGCTAGATACAAGTTGTTCGTCTGACACGTTTGTCAGTGCAACAACAGCTCAAGAACCTAAACCCAAATCTGCAAAATTCAGGCTTCATTTTACAGAACCAAGAGTATGGTGTGGTTTGAGGCGAGAACATGATGGTCACTGACAAATCATTACGAACTGTGAACAAACGCAAAAACTGTGGCTTCAGAATTCGTCTCATATGTAATATATTGTGTAGTACAGAAAGAGTAGAAACACTGTGGAGGTCAGTGTCAAATCATAAAAAAAATTAAGCAGCACACAAACAAAATATTCTAGCTTGATAACAGAGTGTCAGCCTGAAGTAGTGAAGCCCCAGGTGTTTTTTATGTTCTCAGTCTGTTGTCTTGTTTCCAGAACGAGGATTCAGGCCTGTGACCAACTTCATGAGGAACCTCTCTGCCTTATCCAGCTGGTACTCGGTCTACACATCAGCCATCGCCTTCATCGTGAGTCACACACAGACTGGTGTTCAGCGGCCAGCGATCTTCTAAAGATGGATTTTAACGTTGCCTCAAATATTCACTTTGTGTGTGTTCATTTTTAGGTCTACATGTGTGCAGCGTGGAGAGGCTGGGTCATCCCCATGTTCCTGTTCTTCGCCATCCTCCGCCTCTCCTTGAATTACCTCATAGCCAAGTCAGTGCAAGTCTCGTCCACACGCTGTCAGCGAAGCACACAGTTAACGGCAGAACCAGAATCAAAACCACAACCAAAATTAGAACCAGACAAAGGACAGTAGTGCTACTGTAAATCATGTCCATCTGCACTTAATTTTTTTTTCATAGCTTTGAGTTTTCTTTCTAAATGCTGCTGCGTGAAATTGATGATTCTCTAGTAGATGGCAGCATGATGTAGAATAATCCCTCATCACACAGAGTTAAGGCTTTTTTTTTTTTTGGTTCGTTTTGAAATTGTGAAATAGTGAAATACTGCCGAGAGCAAACTCTGGGAGACAGGAACACTCGGCCTGTCTGCGTACCGAGTACTTGCAGAGTACCTGCTGTACCTGCACATCTAGTTCTATCTTTAAAATAACTCAAGGGGAAATCTGTAGTTTAATGTGTCACATTGAATTGAAGTATTTCTGACTGAGAAAGGAGAATAGTGATTTTAAAAATGACTTGGTCACACAGAAAAGTTTCTAGTTTCAGTAACAAATGATTTAGTGTAAGATTTAAATTTCAATGCTGACACAAAACTGACAAAACACACATGAAGCTTTAACAGTGATGAAATTAATGTTTAGTTAACTGAGTTTGAATATGATTCATGACTGGAAACAGAGATTTGAAATGTGATTTGATCTGTGTTCTCATCATGCTCTGCTCTCAGAGGCTGGAGAATCCAGTGGAGCATCGTACCTGACATCTCCGAGCCTCCGGTGAGAACCCCCCCCCCCCAGCCACTTTACTTCAACATCAAACTTGAATCAAAAATGAACATGTTCTATTTAAAACAGGCCTGATGTGTTACCTGAACAGGTGAACAGGAAGATATGATAAAGCTAATGTGATAGTTAAACAGTTCCACCTGCTGGACAAGCAGCAGCACTGCATGTACTGTATAAGTGTAGAGGACATCTAATGAATTACACCTTTCATATCTGCTTCACAATGTGCTTTAAATGCCAGGTGTGTAGAGGATGGTGCTAAGGTGACATCAGGTGATTTCCAGGTGTATGTATGTGACGTTACAGCTCTGTCTCCTCTGGTTTTCCAGGAGCCTCCTAAAGAAGACTTAACGGTGTCGGAGAAATTCCAGCTGGTCCTGGATGTCGCTCAGAGAGCTCAGGTGAGACATGACGGACAGGACGCTGTATACCAGTGTTAAAGTGAAATACCTTATTACTACAAAAAGGTGATATAACTCAGTGCTGACGGATGCAACAAACTGTATGTATTTGTTTTGTCCTCACAGAATCTGTTTGGCAAGATGGCCAACATCCTGGAGAAGATAAAGAAGTGAGTGTGTCCGACAGAACACATTATGCATATATAGATATTTAGATATATAACTATATGTGTGTGTGTGTGTATGTGTGTAGTCTGTTCATGTGGGTTCGGCCAGAGTTGACTCAGAAGCTCTACGTTGGTCTGTGGGTAGCCTTCATCGCCTCCTGCCTGCTGCCGTATAAACTGCTGGGATTCATCATCGGTACGTTTCATATGTGTGTAAATACACACACTGAGTTGCCAGTCAAGCAATAAAAAGCACATGTTTGCATGTTTGACTCCATTTCCTCTACAAATCCTTTGTTCTGCATTTAGATTGAGTTTCCTTTTTTTGTGAAAATCAGAAAGTTGAAAATTGCTGGACTAGAACTTCACTATGTGTTTTTTAGCAAATTTGATCACTTAACACATTGGAGATGTTTGTGTCCACATGATGAATGTGGAGTTCGGTTTTCTCTCCAACTGTGACTGAATGTTCGTGTGTTCGACTCCAGAATGATCTGGTTTTCCTTTCGCCGAAAAGTGAGTGAGTTTCGTGCTGTGTCTGAGTCTTCCTGCTCCTCTTCCTCAGGTGTGTATGCAGGTATAAAGTTCTTCATCATTGACTTCATCTTAAAGAGTTGTCCCAAACTGAGGCAGCGCTTCGACACCCCCTACATCATTTGGACCAACTTACCCACCGACCTGCAGCTGAAGGAGCGCAGCAACACAGCAGTGAGCAGACGGGTCAGTCCAAACTCCCACGTACTGTAGACATACAACTAACAGACTACAGCGCTGCTCTGAAGTCATTCAATGCATCACTCACTTTGTCTATCTATCTATCTATCTATCTATCTATCTATCTATCTATCTATCTATCTATCTATCTATCTATCTATCTATCTGTTTCACCTCCCATCTGGCCCAGCTGCAATTTGTATTTAGCTTTAATTAGCAAATGTTAGCATGCTAAGGTGCTAAAACTGTATGCACAAAATATTGGTATGTTAACATTGTTACTGTGAGCGTCTAAACATGATGAATTTAACATTGGGCTCAAAGCTGCAAGCCGGGCTGTGGAATCCCGAGTCTTGTTTTATTAGCTATGCCTGATTCAAATTGAAATTGTGGGGAAACAAAACACTAAATATCCAGGTCATCAAATACAGATTCACTTATATATACTACAGATCCAAAGTTGAACAAAAGCAAAAGCAGACAAGTGTAGATTTAACTGTGATGGCATCGTTGTGTCCTGGTCGTCTTCCCCAATTTTATGTCATCTGTCTGCGATCGACTATGTACTTAAAGCAAAAATTGCCAGAAATGGGACGGGAAAAAAAGCACTGCACTAGACTGGAGTTAATCTGTAAATTCTATTTGTTTCACACAATGTTGTCAGTTTTAAACTTTTACTCCAGCGTCACTTCTTGAGGCACCGATTCTAGACGTCAAATGTAAAAGAAACCTTCAGTATTAGCTGAAAACTAAAATATATGATATCTGTGGAGGACACAATCACAGTTTTACAAGCTGGATCACTAAGAGTACATAAAATATTTAACATGAATCAGCACCAACTAGTCCCAGTTGCTCTCTGGTCTATTAAGGTTCAGTTCTCTCAGCTGCTGTTTCTCTCTCTCAGCTGTCTGAGTGTGAACAGGTAGGATCCTGTTGTGTGCGTGTGTATTTACAGTCACATTTTACATTTAAGGTGTGCCAAAACATTATGACCACCCCTGTCTGATACACTGTTGGTCCTCTGTGTGGTGCCAAAACAGCTCAGACCAACCAGTTGTGGACTGGACTCCTGAAGCATCTGGCACCAGGACATTGTCCTGTATGTTGTCATGTAGAACCGTAGCGAATCAGTTTTCTCGTTCCACCACGTCTACCAACACCTTCTCACTGCCAATTTTTCCCAGTGGCCACTTGCTGTATTGCAACGAAAAATCCCCCCTGCACCCCAAATAACAGTTTCCCCATAGACCCCGGTGACCTTTTTGGCTCATGAGTCCGGAGAACAGTTTTCATTCAAGTTACTGGACTCCATCTTTCAGTTCAGTATCCAGTTCTCCCTAAAACCTCCATGGCTTGGTCCCTCCTCAGACCATCTCTAGGTACTCGTCACTAACGACCTACAGTTTTCAAGATGCTTCAAACCAGTTGTCTTCCCATTCTGCCTGTACCTATGTAAACTAACCTACCATCTAAAATGTCCAAGACCTTGACATCATAGTTATGAACTATTCACTTAAATAAACATGCTGGATAATTGTGAGTGGTCATAAAGTTTTGGCTCCTCGGAGTAGAGGTCGGTAGTTTGTACTGTAGGTAGAAATATAGTCGTCAGAGCTGTTGACCAGTTAGATGCTGACATCAAGTCATAGCTGCTGTTAGCTGGATCAATAGTCATAGTCTGTATTAGCTCAAACTTTTTTTTCTAGAGTGAGACATCCCAACAAATGTCCTGAACTTATTCCTGCTCCTATTTAGATTTAGATGACCATCATCATCATGTGAGCTATTCGGTACAGCTCTTTTCTTAGGGTTTGCATAAAAATAATTTTTTTTACCTGTGTTTATGGGCTTTTTTTCTACTTCTTCTACATCTTTATGGAAATATTGCAGTATTTACGCTACAGCGCTTTTACCTGTTTGCCTCTGTGATGCCACAACTGGTAAAACATGAATAGTTGAGGTATAAAGATGCTGTTTCTGTTGTCTAGTAGATGTGGTGGTCACTGCAGCCTCTTGCAGACACATTTGAAAAACAACAGAAACAAAGTAAGTCTTGGTAATCATTAAAATCCTGACCCAAATGTTAATCAGCTGTGGACACACTTGGACAGGTGAGTTGTTGTCAACGCTTAGCTCTGCCAGTGCTTCACCCGTTGCTGTTTTTATTAATCCACCTGTCCATCTGATCAGGTTCAAACTGTGGGGAGTCGGGGCAACCTCTGTGCTGCAGCTCCTCCGGGTCTGAACAGGGACGAGGATGGAGGACGATATTACAGCACCAAAAGAGGAGCTTTTCACGAGGTCTTCAATCTGCCGGAGAGTGAGCACCCTCTGGCAGGTGGGTGAGGAACTGCAGAAATCCAACATGACTTCAGACAAGCCTGATAAGCCTGATAACTAGCTTGTATCTTAATATTGTTATGAAATAAAGGCAACATGAGTTGAGCATTGAAACCATGGTCAACATTAATATTTCTGGCTGATCTTATGACTCTAAGCAGGAAGTTAAAATTAGCCTAGATTCATGGGCATAAGTCTTTCTATACTAATGTCACATTAAATGCTATAAAGTATGGTCTGGTTTCATTTTGTCCTTTTTAAAAATCTGAATATTTTAGTTGAATTAATGTTTTTTTTGCTCATATCAAACTAAATTTCGTTTAGTTTTTTTGTTGTACTTTTGTTGACTTTTCAGATTTTATTATGCTTTCCCTCAAAACCCTTCCGGCCCACTCAGAATGTCCCCACTCGCACTTAGATTTGCTCTTATCCTGTTGAAAACTGTTTATGCTCTCAGATTTACTGTTTCCTGTGCTCCAGCTCAAACCTTTTTCCTTGCACTCTGGCTGCTACTGCGCACTCTCAAGCTTGTAATTGTTTTGCTCAATGAACTTTCGCCAGCAGATAGATTTCAATCTGAAATTGACCAATTGTGTTGTGGGGGAGGGTCAGAATGAGGACGCCAACAGAAGAGTCTTTAGCATGAAGCATCTGCAGGGACATTTTGAGTCTGAGCCATCTTGAAAAGCAAAGCATAATCTCATCATGAAATCATGCTGAAAAAACTACGCTCTTGAATTATGATAGAGTATAAGCTCCACAGATAACTGAATTATCCATGTACGAAGAACTGGACCCTGGTGTGTTTTAATAACTGTGCTGCTGTTGTTTCAGAGTGTGTGAATGGCTGGCGCTGCTGTCTCATCAACCGAGACAAGAAGACGCCAACGGACTACATTCGCCACGGTGTCCTCTATGTCACAGAGAAGTAAGTTGTCCTCTTCATGTCAGTTCTGAGGAAACCCATACTGTGGACATCACTGTGAAACATCCGACACGGGTGTCACACGACTGCTCATGTATTGTGAAAAACTAGACATCAGATCCTGGGGTCAAATTCTGCCATCTGCTTGTTCCATATGGGAACGTATTATGTGTGTTGCAAAAATGTTGGTGTTTTATTTAGTGCTGAGCAGCATTACACAAGTAAGCAGGTAAACCTATTTATAAGTAAAATTATAAATATATAGGCAGTAATGTTAAAGACAAGAATGGAATAAAACAAGAGTAACAGACATTAGATGCAGACATAAGGAAAAATCTTAAAAACATAAAAGGTCAATTGAGGTGATGGGCTAGAGCAAGGAAAAACCAACAATATCTGACCGGAGGACCTCACATTCCTACTGGAGATGCAGGGCTGCAGTAGCTGCCCGCCGGTGCATGGTTCTAAACTTAATCACATGAATCTTAAGCTGGATTCTGAATATGACAGAAAGTCAATGTCAAAATTGGTTTCAGGGATTTTAATTACCTCTGAGAAGGAGTCACTAGTCCCTGACTGAGGGGCCATTTGTCCTTTAGGAATAAGAATACTGAACGTGTTTCTGTTTCTGTGTGAATGAGGGTTAACTGAGTCTCCTCCATCTCCTCAGTTATCTGTGTTTCGAGAGCTCCAGCTCCAGGTCTGGATCCACCAAGAGGAACAAAGTCATCAAACTGGTCGACATCAAAGACATACAGAAGGTTTGCAGAGACATACATCATACTCGGCACATGACTTATCCCTGTTACTACTGCTATTGTGTTTGTACAGTGTTTTGGTTTGGAACTTTGTTGCAAAATTAAACATTAAATTTGTGAGCTCAGCAGCTTTTATTTTCTTTTATATTATTAATATTCAACAACAATCTCTTCCGGCAATAGCAAGGGCTGGAGGTATTATGTTTTTCAGGTGGTCTGTCCATCCATCCGTACGACATATCAAATTTAGCTGTCAGCTTGGGCTTGGTGATGAACTGATTAGATTAGCCAAACGTGAAAGGTCACACTGACATTCGTGTCCAGTTCTTGCGAACCATTCTTGTGAACACAATATTTGAAGAACGCTTTGGAGTTTCTTTAAATTTGGTACAACTGTCCAATTTGAGTCTGTGATGAACTGATTAGTTTTTGGTTGCCAAAGGTCAAGGTTGTAGTGACCACCCCTTCATCCAATCCTTGTGAACTGATATGTCAGGAATGTGTTAAGGGAATTTCAGAATATTTGCCAAAACTGTCCACTTGGAGTAAATGATGAACTGATTCGATTTTGGTGGCTAAAGGTCTAAGGTCAAGGTCACAGTCACTTCATGTTCATTCATTTCTTGTTTGAAAAAGTGTTGGGGTTTTTTGCCTCGACAGTCATGGCCACAGACATTTTTGTGACCGTGATGTCTCAGGATAACCTTGAGGAAATAAAAAAAAAAAATTGGCATAAACATCCACTTGGACTCAAGGATGAACTGATTAGATTTTGGTGGTCAAAGTCAAAGATCAAGGTCTTGTGAACACAATACCTCAGGAACACCTGCAGAGAATTTCATTGGTACAATGCAATACAATTTATATAATACACTTGGACTCAGGAATAAACTAATTAAAATATGAGTCTGGACAGACCTAAATGTAAACTGCAATTTTGCTGGTTTGACGAGGCATACAATCTCAAGGGGGTAACTCTAGTTCATCTTAGTTCTGGTCTCTGCTGTCAGAATATTTATATGCCAATTGCTCCACTCTGTTTCTGTCCTGCTGTTGCTACACACACAACTGAACTAACTGTGACCCCTTAGCTTGTTCATCGCCACCTCTGTTGAGTTGTGACATTTCACCTGTTTAGGGCTTAGAAAAACTACATATTAAGAGATTCTGTGTGATGGCTGTATTTTAGTTATAAGTGCTGTTACAAATGTCAAAAGACACTGAATGTGTTTTTTTTATTCTGTCCCAAACATAAGCTGAAAGTTCTGGTTTCACTGCAGCTTTCTATTACCACCATTTTATTTGAAAGTGGATTTAATGTGTTGTTTTCTCCGACCTTCACAGTACAAAGTTTTGTCAGTGCTACCTGGATCTGGGATGGGTATCTCCATAGCAACACCATCCACCCAAAAGGTAAGAGCTGGGCGAAGGCAGTATGACCTAATCTGATGTATGAACCTGTACCAATAACAACATCAGTGACTAAAACTAAGCTATACAAAAATACCAGTCTTTTTTTCAAGTCTCTATAATTCACTAAAACAGCTGAGGTTTGTATTTTTTAGCAACATTGTGCACTTGTTGGACTGTTTCTGGCTGACGCTGCTCTTTTCCTTCTGTTCTGTTGCAGCCGATGGTGTTCGGTGCAATGATGCACAGAGACGAGGCCTTCGACGCAATCTACGCTCAGTATAGGAAGATTATGGTCATAGCTACAGCCACCAACCCAGAGACGTAGTAGCACCTTTACATGGCTGCCTTTACACAAACACTAAAACTCTTTGTTCAAACAGCTGCTGACTTCAATTTGAGCTGCTCCCCATCGATCATCAACCTTAACCATTCAACGAAATTACATTTGTGTTTGATATCACATTAGGTAATTCCAGCCAATCACTGATTTCATGTCAACTGATCCAATACAAATCACTGTCCTTAAACAACTTTACAGAAAGTTCCCAGTCTTCAATTCTGATTATTAATTTACTTTGAATATTCAAATATAAGCACTATAAACACTGAGGAGAACGAAATCACTAAAAACGTACTACAGTCAGAATACTACCTGTACTATATAAGAATACTAGTTGCCGTATATACTCACCACTCTGCCGAAAACACTTTCATATTCTTATTCATGTCATTTTCAGTGGTATCTACTTTGCCATTTTTTTACCGTAGCTACTGTCAATGAAACCCTTCACTTTTCTGTTCGAATGTTTCACATTAAAAGCCTTTCAGTGGCTCAAAGGCATAATCCCTCCTTTGCTTGGTAGGCTTTAAATGTGAAAATGCCTGCAGGGAAACTGCTAAGAAAACTGATTCACTAAAATGATTTTGTTCACACAGAAAAACGCTGGTTTACAATCACAAAATAAGATGCATTTTATCACTACAATTACAATCACCTACAGCTTATCAGTCAGCCATGTCAGACTGTGGGTTGCCATTTCAGTTTACTTTCATAGGAATATATTAAATGTTTACTACACATTGTGTAATTGCAACAACATTTTTGATGTATTCATAATTTGAATAATTTCTCAATCAAAAAGTTCAGTCGTTCTGTGGTTGCACCTTCATTAGTGTGAAGATTTGTCACTTTTCTCTATTTTATATATCATTGTGAACTGAATATCTTTTACTTTTCAAAATATAACGTTAACCATTAGTACCATTAGTTCTGCATGTGCACAGCACAGGGAATAGTCTCTAAAACTCTGGTTCCTCTGCAGCAGCAATGTTGTTACTCTGTGACAGATATTTGGTTGGATAATTTAATGAAATTAAATTTAAAATATTAAGAAACAGACCCACAGGACACTGGAAAAACAACAGAAAGGCGTCTTCCTCTGGAATTAAAAAAACCTGTGTGTAGGATCTGAAAATATCAGATGTGGGCGAGTCTTGCTAGAAGTGCCAAAAATGTCGTTGTTTACTATCACACCAAAACCAACTTTAAAGTTGAAGTACAACTAATTTAATTTTTTAATAATGCTGTTGCTATTTTCTCAATATATGTCTGCTGTAGACAATGCTATTAATTAATTTGTCTGATGAAAACTAGTTTACAATTATATAAAACAGAGAAAAACTGAATTCTCACTTTAGAGAAGCTGGTAGTATAGAAGGATTTATATGTGGTTCTGGGTAAAAAGAAAAAATACAAATAAGAGTGATATTTGGGTGGAGGCTCTCATTATATATTGTATTTTCCACTGGAAGGTTTACTACACAATGTACTGAATTTACTTGGTTTTCAGTAACATCTAATTTGTTTTTACAGTATTAGCAGATGCACGTTTAGATCTCATTAATTTACATTAGTCTTTTCAGGGAATTGTAAAAAACGTCATTATATTACTTTGTATTTTATTGCTAAGCCTTACAGTTAATATTACAGTAAGTTGGTTTTATGTGGTGTTACAGATACCGTTTGTAAATGTTTTTTGCAACATTCAATGTAAACCACTAAATTATTCTAATTTTCTTTGTCTTATGTAAAAGCAAAAGCTAAAAACACTGGTGTTTTGTCTAATCGTATTTTATTCAGTATTGCTTTAGCTTCGCTTTTCTCAATTAGGTGACAAGCTGAAGCTAAAAGATCACCTAGCTGAAAGCTAATCGACCATTTCAGTTATCTTTGTAGCTTAGCTTTATTTCATAGCCATCAAGCTATTCTAATATGCTAAACTGAAATATTGATACTTATTTATTTAGCTTCTGTTCAAAATTTTCTAAACCTAAAGCTAATGGTTAATGTTAAACTATTACGCTATGACATGAAGTACTGTAGTCTATATTGTTTTCTAATCACAGCTAACTTCAGCAGAGGCTATTTTATTATATTTTATTTTATCTGGAGCTGTTTAGCTTCTCTAAGCTTTTCTGATGAATGTGCTAAAGCCAAAGTTAAACCAATTGCATACTGAGAAAAATGTTTTTTCTTGTGAGTTTAGCATGTCAAAGTAAAAACAAAAAATGTCCACACAAATGAATTGTTCTTAAATTAATAATTAGTGCTCTGCAATGTAAATTATCTATTTGTATTAAAAACTTTTACTAAAAAAAATGTAAACATTCATAAACACGCATGTTTAGTTCATTTCATGACACAGCCAAAATGCAGCTATGTACATTTTTGAAATAGTGCCTCTGTTTCTGCCACTCGTCACTGTGGATTTGAGAAGGTTTTTCTGTAGAATAATTCAGTGAATTAACTGTTAGTTTGAAAACTTTCATCAGTATTTGTACTTTTTTGTATTTGTCATCAAATTTAGTCCATTTTATGTAGGGCTGCATACCAATGATTATTTTCATTATTGATTGATCAACCAATTATTTTTAAATTTAAGTTGATTTGAATTCCCACATTTAAGAACCTGAAACTGTCAAATGTTTGACTTTTTTTGTGTGAAAACCTTAATGATTAATTATTAAAAGAACAGTTGATTCATTTTCTGTCCAATCGGTGTGAAGAATATCCAGTATGGAAAAATCAATTTTCTGAAGTCTGTAGCATTATATCAGGCAAAGCTCTTTTATTGCCAAATATTTTGTGCGCTTCATTTTCTAGATAAAATATTGTAACTGTGTTCATTTGTTCTGTATTTATGCGAGTCATTAATGCCGTGCTGCCTTCTTCAAACTTATTGCTTCATGCATTTCCTGACTTTCTTTGCTTTACATTTTAGGCTACATTCCCATTACAGGCCTTCATTGTCAATTCTTTTCCTCAGTTTTGTTGTTGTGGTTTCTCAGGTTTTGTTTCTTTTTTCCCGTTTACGTCAACATGTTGTCTTTCAAATTTAAAGCTTTTCTAAAATGGTGTAATTGTACAAATAGGTGTAAAGTTTTTAAACTAAAACATTTTGTTGAATTGTGATGTACATTTTTTAAGTAAAATCAAATGTCATCAGAAAACTGTTTTTGTTTTTTTCTTTTTTGCACAAACACCAAAATATTCTGATTATTCAATACAAGTTAAATATGGGGTCATATTGCACAGAATAATTAACAACACAACAATAAAAGTTGGAAATTTAAACCAACACATTCTTCAGTTTGAGACTTTATTGTTATTACTACACTAAATATTCTCAGTTTCTGCTGAGTTAAGTTCAACACGTGCACATTTTTCTAGTCACACTGCTGACAAATGATGATAATTATGTTCAGAGTTAGTTTATGTCATAATGTTTTACAATCTCCAGTGAACAGAGATGGTTATATTGTCACAGAAAGTAATGTCTGATGATATGTTTTTGTTTTTATTACTTCCTGTTTCTCTAGATTTGTCAGCGCTGAATAACAGACACAACCCGTAAATCATTACCCCAAAATACCAAAGTAACACTGGTGAATTAAAGTTTCTTCAGCCACCTAAAAACTCAACATCCGTGAATAAAATATCTTTAATCAGGTTGCTGTACAATAATTATGACACACAGGTGTGTTCAGTTCTATTTATATCACTGATCTTCTGGACTGACGAAGCCCAGTGTTATAGGACTGACTGCTGATGAGTCATCATTAGATTTTATTATGGGTGGTTCCCATTATATCTTTGTTTTCTGGCTCTTCTTACAGATCTGCGGTCAACACTTCGCTACTGTCTGAGTCCTCTGAAGGATCCTCTATCTTTACCCCAAGTCCACTATCCAGATCTGCCCCCTGTTCCTCATCTTCATCCTCACTGTCAGCCTCTCTGCTGTCTGGGATGATGACAACCTCCTCTTTTGCGTTGGGGTCAATGTCCTCTTTAAACCACACTGACTTGTATCCCTCCTCCATGCGTCTCTCCTTGGTTAGGATGGGTTTCACCTCTTTCTCGCTGTCAGCCTTATCTGAGCCCTCCTGGCTGATGTCATCTGGCAGAAGAGCATGCAGCGAAGCTAAAGACCTCCCAATGGCCTCTTTGACTGGCAAGTCTGCCGCCCCTTTTCGTGGCTCTTCAACAGCCATTATACTTCCCCCTGCTGGACCGCTGGAGCCTATGCTGCCTCCATCGTCATCATTCTCAAAGGCATCATTGGTGTACTGGATGCCCTCCTTATGGCCACCTGAACCTTGACCCAGCTGTGGAAGGACAGTATAGTCAGGGAGAGAGAAGACAGTCTCTAACGGTCTAGATACTAATCAAAGTAAAGATGCCAGTTGAGCAGTAACACTTGATAATAAGGGTACGGTAATAAGCATTAACTTACGGGTAAGTACAGTTAATGAATGCATCTACTGATCATTTACCAGACGTCTATGTTAACTAAGGTATTACTTTGTACATTACTTAGTGTTTATAATATAAGGAATATCTTAGTTAACATAAACACCTTCAGTAAATGATTAGTAGATGTATTAGGAAACTGTACTTACCTGTTAGTTAATGCTTATTACTGCATTAACTAATGCTTTTTAATGTACCCTTATTGTGAAGTGTTACCAGTCCAGCTAACCAAAATCAAGTCTGGAAACTTACCGAAGTGAAAGCCAACAGTTTAAGAGCTAATCAAAGATAATGCTTACACTATACATGCTAACCAAAGTTGAACAGTCAAGAAGCTTTTCAAAGAGGAACCTAAGAGTCTAGAAGCTGGTCAAGGGAAACTATTTTATATAGAGATATCAAAGCTTATATGTGATGTGGCTATGTGAAGCTAACAAAGCTGAATTTCTAGCTAACTAAATTTAGGCTGGTTCAATGCCACACACTCACTGATGGCAGTCTAGGGAACTAACTGAAGCTGCAACTTTTCAAGCTAACCAAACTAAGAGCTGATATTGTGTATCAAAATGAGTTTGCCATCTAACTAACTGACTAACATGTTGTAAAAAACACATTCACACTGAAAACACACTGAATTGGAAGGATTTGGTTAGTCAGCCGTTGATATTAGGCAATCACAAATCAGCTAAGAAATTGCCTGTTGACGTTTAGTCCATCTGCCCTTTATATTTTTATATTTCAGCACACTTGGCCATAAAGATAGTACTAGAGGAAGGTGGGATGACCAACAATAAGACTGGGGGCCATATCCACAGCAACTTTCATGAAAATCCCACCTGTAGTCATGAGGTATGTCACTAGACCAAAATGCTGGACAGATTCCAAAATATTACATGTGGTAAAATCACTTTAGCATAGTGGTATATACTGTACACTCTTTAGGTCACAGACAAGGATGAGACTGTATCTCTTTTTGGCCTTTCTCAGAGCACTTTGACAAGCTTTTAAACTGAACCATAGAAGTTGGTCAAACTTACAGAGCTTTGAAACATGCTTGCTTCATAGATCTTCCCCCAATCCCCTTTCTCCTTCCGCACGCGGTAGACAAGTACCCCGATGACCACCAGACAGACGAACAGCAGGACACCCAGGGTTGCACCGAGTGCTGCCATGTCTGCAGCATTGTAGCCACCAGATGGTGTGATCACTGCAGGAACACAGATGGAAAAGGGCTCAGTACAAATTTGGTGTCATCCCATCACTTCTTCCCAACCTTCTGGTTTTAGAAGGCTAGACACACTTAGTCCACCAGTAGACATACAACACATTAGACAATGACAGATGAGCTAAGAAAACACCTTTTGAAACTCAGTGTTATAGACTAATAAACTGATGTTACTCCGCGGCAAAGCATTGCTCTGTGGTTGGTCACTTTGAATGTCAACAAGACACCATTTCTGGCTTTTAAACATGTTAAACAAAACACATGGGAATTTAGCAGTCGATTCCTGTATCTTTTCTACATGGAAAGAAAAGTCTTTCCAGGCGACTCTCACTTTGTTTGTTAATAATATGCGGTGCTGTGTGCTTCGGTTATTTGCTCATGACTGGTCTCATCTTTGTTGCTAGTTTAACTTCTCTCCGAGGAACAATACGGATTTGCTATATGAAAGAGAAGCAAATGTGAGAGTTGTGTGGCCACCTGCGGGAGGGTGAACTGTTCTGTCAGTGGAACTTCCTTCACTGGTCAAACTGGGATTAGTTGTTGAAACAGTGCCTTCAGTGGACATACTGGAACTAGTGGTGGTGATGGTAGTTGAGACGCTGCTGTCGGTGGTGGATTCCCCTAAAGATGTTGTGGTCATAATGTCTGTAGTGCTCAGAGGCAAACTGGTGGAGGTGAGACCTGGGAGGAGAGCACACTTTGAAGCTTAATGGCTGTACATCCCTGTTTGAACCAAACCTTAAAGATGACACACAGCACAGCTCTTCAGCTCAGTGGCCCCACAATGGTGGTAAAAGCTTGCTAAGTGCATGTTTAGGATGGAACTCTTCCACAACTTCCCATGCACTTAAAATGAAAAGTAGAAAAATTCTTCTATATCTGGCACTTATACAAACATGCCTTCTCATAGCACTTCGCTTTGAATGCCTTCCTCCTGATTCGGCTATTTTTCTTGGTTGGTACCACACTTGTAAGTTACTTTGGATAAAAGGTGTTAGCAAAACGCTTTTCAAATGTGAATGCTAACATTGTATTCCATACAGCCGCACTGAGATTGCATGAAAAGCCCTTTGTCCATATCCAAATGATCTTTGTTGTGTTTGCAGTGACATCAAAGTGGACCAACCACAGGACTGTGTCGCTGTGGGTACAGTTCGACCCGACTCAGAAAAATACTGTAACTGAACCCACTTGACAGGAGTGTCAGACTCTTTATTCTGGCAATCATGTTTACATGTGTGCACACTTCATTGAACAATAGATGAGACAGGACCAGAATGTTTTTAATAAGTAGAGCCCTCTGTTAAGATTTATTTCCTACCTGTTCTCACTGTCACTGAGAGCGGCGCTGTGTCTGATTCATCGTTTGATGTGTCTGTTGCCACTACCTGGAGGTTTGAATTGAAACTGAGTCCTTAATGTGAGTGCTTAGTTTGAAAATGATCTAGCAATTAGTCACTTTTATCAGATTTGTGAACTCACTTTCAGGGATAACGTTGTTTCTGGCAGATCCTCAGTCATGAACAAGAAGCCATTAATGATGATGAAACCACTGCTTCCATCAATGGAGTAGGTGATGTGGGGATTTAAACCCTGTTTGAATAGACATAAAAAGTACTAAAAATCAGGTAGACAGACTTCCTCAGTCATCAAACCCATAAAACTCTTACTATGCAGTTAAACAGCAGCCTACCACTTTTATTCCAGAATAAAGCCAGGACATTTAGTGAAGTTAAGAGGGTTTACCACAAACAAACTTTGTTAATACCAGCACAATACATATGAATCAGTGCTCACGCAAATTTTCTGGCATGATGATGAGATTATAACATGGTGAGATTCTAACATGAAAACACAAAATTCCTAGAACCAGTGTGGGCTGGGCATTCTGGGCTACTGAAGAAAGATGGCAGATGTGGCAGACTCACTGAAAGGAGATCCACTCCCTACATAAAATATAAATATAAAATATAAATATAGATATAAAAGGCTCATTCTATGCTGAAGAAACTGCAGTGATTCTTACTTTCAGGTAATTTCACACCAATGTAACATCTTTCTGTATGGCCACCAAATAGTTTTTGTGGTTTGTTTACAGCCTGATTACAGCCTGACACATCACTGTGTTCCCCTGTGTCAACTAATAACTTGGTAAGTACAACGTCATTATATTGTATTATATATATATATATATATATTATATTATATATATATATATATTATATTATACGATACAAATGATAAACAATACTACATCCAAATTGTAATAAATTATTGTAAATGCAAGTGTTTTACCCCAGTGGCATTGTAGTCATCGTCTGTGGCGAAGATCCGTAGAGGCTTATCCTTGTTATTCATGTCCATAGCAATGGCATCCACTGCAGTGATGATGGCTTCATACGCAGGCTGCTTAAACCGTGGACGGTGGAGGCTCTTCACCTGAACACTGATTGTGACGGTAGTGGTGGTAAACTGATGACGGTTTACCTTCTGGGCAGCCTGGGAAAGAAACACATATAGGCTGATGGAAAGTTGAAGCATTTAAACAGACACACGTGTTCATGTTTCTAACACTAGAGAACAGTGGTGGTAAGATATCAAAAGTCAAAGCTTCATCTCCTCTTCCCTGCCATTCCGTCTTTACATTAGTTTTAATCTAGTGTAATTTCACCAGGCAGTGCTTATGAACGCCGTTGTAAACGTCACTCTGCTGTTTACTTCGTTTTGTGTATATGAATTACGTAAAAATGAGAAAAAAGACGATTTTACTGGCATTACTGCTTTATAAACTGGTGAGATTACACTAGACTGTAACAAGTATTAAACACAAAACAGTGTGTTCTGTTTTTACCATTACTGTCAAAGTGATCGTCTCCAACACATCAGCCGACTTCAGCATGGTGATGTTCCCTGTGTTTGGATTGATCTCAAACAGACGATGGTCATTACCTAGAATACAGAAGGACTGAGCTGTTTCTACTTGCCAATGATCAACAGCTTCATTATGTAGATGTCACAGGTGAGAACAAACCACTCTGTTCTAGTCCAAGCTGCTTACCACTCAGAACTGAGTATGTCATTTCCTCATTTATCCCAGAGTCTCCATCGATGGCATAAAGAGGTCCCGGTTTCAACTGTAGCGCTCCAGTCTGCAGAGGAGAAAAGGCTCATTTTAAAATGGGAAAAATTGAATTTATAGGCTTTATCAAGGCTCCAGTCTTGAACCACAGAGGTTGTCAGATTGTAAACCTTTCCAAGAGCAGAAAGAGCTAGATCTGCATGCAACATTTTATTCTAATTATTGAATTGAGGACAGCTGCTACATCCAAGATGCTGCTACTTCAGTGTCTTGTTCAAGGACAGTTTGATGGTTGAACTTAGGTTCAAACTTAGGTTCAAACCTAGGTTCAAACCATTCACCCTGGGTTCACTGAGGCCCATTCTGCCAACTGATCACAGCTGCACAATTATGCAGTGATAGGTTGAGGTTTCAATATAGCAGTTTTAGCTTATGATAAAGTATTAGGACCAGACTTTCCACTGGTCCTAATTAACTACTATAACGTTTAGAATAGAATTAGGATTAACTCACCTCTTGTTCGTCTAAGTTGACCTTGCCTGTGTAGCCGGAGCTCTGGCAGACCAAAGTGCCCGCCACCTCGTGCTCGGTGCAGGGCTGGAACCATGGTGGCCTGTCGTCCCTGTCTGTGATGGTGACCATGATTGTGGTGGTTGCGGTGAATGAAGGCCCAATTTCTGCTGATGTCAACGATGTGTCCTGAAAAGAAATGACAACAAAAGCTCAGGTCCAAGGAAGTGGACTGAAAGTAGCCTCCATCCATGGCACCTCTCAGTTGAAACAAATAAAATAAGTCTAACTTTCACAGAAAGTGTGTTAGTTTAGGATCCCATCACCTATAATAAGTCACTGAAGAAAGAAGAAGAAAGGCTTTTAAAGTCTATGAAAATAAACATGTTGTACACATTTTGTTGGAAAATCAGTGAGCAGTACTCACCTGAGCGTTTAGTACAAGTTGGACATTTCTGACTTTGTCGTATTCAAGAAGTTTGTTAACAAGGATTTCCGGGGTGGTAGTTGCCCTCAGTTTAAAGTCATTCTGTAGAAACCAAAGAGGACAAGACCATTGTTTAGATTTGCCTTGAGATGTAGCACATTTCCCTGCTTCCAGTCTCTTCCAGACACACAAGAGGATTTATCTAAATGTTGGACCTATTGAAAGACGACAAAAATAAAATTAAAGGTCTTACAGATTCAGATGTCAGTGTGTAGAAGAGCTGATTGTTGTCTAAGTCTTTCGCAGGAAAGCTGCCCACGACTGTGTCTACAGGAGACATCTGTGGCAAAAAAAAAGAAGGAGAGATTAAAAATGAAGCATGATCGTGACAGATGAAAACAAACAATAATGAACAGTAATTTTTGTTTAGTTATTTATGAGAGTCTTACCTCACTGACACTGACATGGTAGAGGTTCTGATCAAAGACTGGAGGGTTATCATTCACATTGGACACAAATACAAAAATATTGAGGTTCAACTGGAAAAAAAAAGACAATTGTTTTTTAACAAATGTTTGCTGTTGACTGTTTATTACAAGTTTTATGATATTAAACATATTAAGAATTATCAAAAGGAGTTCACACATCAAGAACCTTTACATTCAAACCTAGCATTCAGAGATTCCACTAAACACCTGGAAATCCTCTAGAAGTACTGATGCAACCTTCCCAACATTCCTACGAACCTACTCAAGCACTGTTGACCTCTCTGAGCACAGAGAACCTTAAAACCTGTAAAAAAAAATCTTCAAGCTCTTTCAAAGCCTTCTAAAGAGCTGGCACGATCTCACCAACATTTACAGGCTCCTCAGCCTCATCTGTTTAATGTCTGGAATAATCTCCTAGAACTTGTACAACCTCTTCAAGAACCATTACAGCCTTGCCTGGAACAAGGAGAACATCCTTATTAAGCCCTTCAGCTGTGAGCAGCTCCCACATTTATACTCTATCTGCTTGCTGCTTTAATAAAACGCCAGTGAGTAATGTTTTACAATGTGAACACAATAAAGAGTGAACATTTGTACTGTAAAATGCAAATTAATCTGTGCAGTGTGTGAATACAGTTTTACCGTGCTGCCAGAGTCTGCCTGAGAGCAGATGATCTGGACGATATATCTTTGTGTGGTCTGCAAAAAAAACAGAAGTCATGCTCACCAGTGAGATTTTTTTTTTAAACAGATTTTAAAACTAAACTTGGACGTGGATGGTCAAATTAGTCTGGTTGGGAAAATTAGTAGTGACCTTACAGTACCTCATAGTCCAACTGTTGGGTAGCTATCAACTGGTTTCCTTCCAGCCTGAATGGGATATCACCTGTTTCAGGTTTGAACGCGAGGGTCACCCCTGTGTCGACAGTGACCGTCTCTACAACGTATCCCACTGCATTGTTTTCTGGAATGTAGACGTCTTGTCTAGCTGTACAGACTGTTGGGACAGAACAATAACACATCAGGTTTCTTACACAACATGTAAAATGTGTTCCATTTGCTGCTGCTTGTTGTTCTCTTATGTTAACTGTTCTTTTCTCTCTCCTCTTTCCTGTCACCCCAACCGGTCAAGGCAGATGGCCGCCCACCCAGAGCCTGGTTCTGCTGAGGTTCTGCTGAGGTTCTTTCTTTCGTTAAAGGGAGTTTTTCCTCGTCCCTGCTCAAGTGGGACTGTTATAGTTACTGCATAACTCTATATAGAGTATAGTTATGTTCTGTATATCCTGTAAGGTCTTAAACCTTTCAATGTAACGGTGCCTTAGGATGACTTTTGTTGCGATTTGGCGCTACATAAATAAACTGAATATAAATTTAAATAAATATAACTTAAGCACAAAGGTCATGTTTTCTTTCACTGTATTTAGAAGTGCTTAAACAACTCTTTTTAAGGAAAAGGACCATTTGAACGGTAGTAGTTCTGCAAACAATACTGTGAATGTTGGTGAAATAATACACGTATACCCCCTCTGCATGTTAAAATCCTCACTTATGTCTTCAAATAGGCTTAATACACATCTCTCTCTCATTCTTTGCGTAGTCTGCCCTTTTTCCCGGTCTTCATGGAGGAGAAGACGTCATGTGGTCCAGGTCCTATCTGCTGGTGGCGCCTGGTTGCTGCTCGACGTCATCCCTGACCACATTATTTACCTGTTTTGTTCTTGTTGCTTTTATTCTCTCTCTCTCTGATTTAAACTCCAGTTTTTGTAGATTTAAATAAAGAAGCTATCCACACTGTTGATGGATGGTAAAATAAGAGAGGTCTGAGAATGATTCTTTGCCAGTACATACATACATTGTTCTGAGCGGGAGGAATCTAAAGGAAAATAATTCACTGAAACAAGGGGATCTCGTCGCTTTTTTATGGATTTATTTCTTAATATCTTTTCATTTATTAGGCCATTCCCACAGATCCAGACTGCACTGCTAGGCAGTCAGCTAAGAGCCTATTTGACTAATCTGTGGGTCAAGTATTTTATCAGTCAATCCAAATCCAAAAATGATCTAGACAAAGTTGTGTGTAGGTTGGTCAGTGCTGGCGTGGTCCGTTTTGTAAAACAGGACTTTACAGTGTTTACAAAACTAAATTTACTTTTTAACATTTAAATGTCACATGGAAAGCAATTTTATGTAAGCCTTTGACTAATGATTATGGTATATTGAATCATCAAATTGTCACATTTAAGATTCTGGAACCATTTTCTAATTTTCCCCAAAAAATTACTTGATTTTTAAGATATAAAATTAATGTTTCTTGCTCAATTGCTTGACTAAACTGTTAAGAAACTAACCACTGCAGCTCTAATTCATCACTTTTTTCATGGTAATACTGGTAAAAGAATGAGAGAAACCAGTAGGGATAATTAGGTCTATGGTTACAGTCCTGATAGTCATGTTTTCTGGATTTATGTAGTAGGAACCATTATTTTATTGGTATCATCTGGTTCTCTCTACAGGTGAGGCAGCAACATTTATTAGCAGTGTATAATCATGTAGTAGATGGTTCACAACACACTATAATCTAGTTTTAGCTTATGCAACATAGTTTATTATGTACAGTCCTTTTCAAAAACAACTTTTCCAATGACAATATGAAATAATCTATGATTTATTATATTATCAGTTATTATCTGTGCATATTATCTATACAGTTATACACTTACAGGTGTGCATAGGAGGAGAATGCATTCATTTATTAGTGTTTCTGTCTGCTTACAGCTACGTTAAAGTAACACGTTATAAATCATTTATTAAATGTGTTCAAACTGTTTATGAATAGTAAATAGGTGGAATTCAAGTACAGTTAACGTACAGTAAATGTCTCCACCCCTCAAATGTGTGGCCTACTGGAAACAAAGGCAAACTTCTTGCTTTTTTAAACTACCTGATCACTTCCTCCTATTTTTTCCAACTTTACCAGATGAATCTAAATTTAAACTGTTTATTCAGCACCTGTACCTGTTAATGAACCTATTATTCTCTGTACCATCCAGTCAGATAAAACAAATGAGTCTCAGACAAATCAGCAGAGTTCAGCACTCACTCTGCTGGGCCTCAGTGGATGTTTGAAGCAGAACCAGAAGTAGGAAGCTGAAAGATATCCTCACAGTGAAATGTGAATTAACGCCGTCCATTTCTCCGTCTGTCCTTTCAGAACTGATCTTCGTCTGTCTTTGCTGTGGCTTATCTGCGTGGCTTTATGGCTGCAGTGGACCTTTCCCCTCCATAAAAACATAACAAACTCGTCTGTTGGCTGGGAAGTCATATAAAGATCTTTTACTCTTTTTTTTTTTTACATATTTTTTGTTAATAAATGTCTTTTATTTGATTAGTTTCACTTGTCATTATATGTTAGAGCAAATTGTAAAGACTTAATGATAACATAAGTTTTCCATAATGCGAGTCTTATATAAGCAGGTCATTTATGATCCTCTCATCAAACCTCCTTTATCTGCAGTCCATGTTTCCTGATTTACATTTATGGTTGACAACGACGAAAGGACAAATACAACACATAGATACAAGAAGGAAAACATCTAAAGTCTGCATATTCAGTGTTCAGATTCCAGAGGGTTTAGGGTTATTCAGTTACTTAATAAGTTGGGCCAGATGATCAAATCTAGAAAGTCATCTGGACCGCATATTTTCAGTGACTGATAAGCAGCAACTTAATAACAAACTTAACAAAATAAATGTCTCTAAATTCATACAAAACACAATAGTGCACAGTATCACCAACAATATATTTGGCTGTAGAAATGTTGGTCACATTTGATTGACAGGCACAGGATAAAAAATAACGACCAATGCAGTCAAATCTACGAGTGTGCAAACCCATAACAAAAGAGAACTACTAAACCGGCCGATGATATGTTAGCAACAGTTAAAAATTACGTCTATATACAACTAAACTGCAATCCCGGTTACGTTTTTGTAGAGAACGTGATTGTTACGTTGTACTCAAACGTATTTTTGCGAATGACTGACGTGATACTGTTATTAACGCAAACCGATTTAGAAAGAGGTGTTTGGGGGGGATGGAGGGTGTTTACTGTGCAGGACTGACGAGCTGGAGATCCGAGGTCAAGATCAAAGTCCTGTCTGAGTTTGGGTTTAGGGTTAGGGTTGTTTTTGGTTTCATTTTTAATGCAGACGTTTGTGTCTGTAAAGCGACACTTTCACCCATTAACCAGCTCACAGTCTTTCACTGACACCAACCCACAGCTGTGATGCCTGATCCCGACCTTAAAACACTTTAATAACGCTACACTCACATGTCTGGATGTTGTAGATCGGATATGTTGGAGGACAAAACCACGTCGTCTGTGGACATTTCTTTAACATGTTCAGTATTAGCGACTTTGTTCATGTAGACGAAAACATCGTCGGGATTGCACTTTAGTTCATTTTCACTTCATTTTTAGGAGACTGTGTTGCACACAAGCATAAGTTGATCTGAACATACTCGGCACTAAAATTGCTACTTTCTTAACACGAGGAAAGTTTGTGCGGTAACTCGGATGTTTCTCAAAGTGTTTCCTCTGCACACTGTGATCTTTAAATAAATTAAGTTAAACGCAGGTTTGACGTTTGGACTTGCTGGTAAAATAAAGAAATATTTCTCGGTCCAGGTTAAACCGACGGCTTTCGTCCTCTATTTTACAATTGCTAGATGATAAAGATCACTGTGCTCACACCGCTGCCCGCTACACAACAACACGCCGCGTTACAGGTTGACTGCTGCATTCACTGTCAACGCTACTGTAGGAATTTGGACATTTCTGTGACAATTTGCCAACTAGAAATTTGGTTTTTATCAGTTTTTTTGGATTTCTGGTAGGACCACGGGCTGGGCCACTCGGAGCTTGCTTCTGGGCCGCATGCGGCCCGCGGGCCGCTATTTGAATAGGCCTGGTTTACAGGCTGATACCTTCTCTTCCAGCTTTTAAAGATATTTCAATTAATGAAACACTGATGGCACCACAGCGCAGGTGTTTCTGGGTAACCTCCAGTGGAGGGAAGTTCATTGAGTTTACTCAACTGTACTTTACTACAGTACAATAATCTGCAGAAACTACATTTTTGGCCACTTTGGAGCAACAGAAACTACATGTCAACTCAACACTGACATCACCTTTTAAGCTGATATGGTGAACATCCAGTTACAGAACAAAATTATTCATTCAGAGTTTAGTTTGTGTCCACTTGATCAATCTAACTCCAATATTCACAGTTCTTTTAACTCTGTTTTTGGTCTCCACCAATTCCTCACTTTGTTTACCACCTAATCTCTCAGTGAATCTCTCTGCTGTTTGTTGCTGAGCTGATCAGAGCAGAGAAAACTGCACAAAGAAGAGTGATAACAGTGAAACAAAGCAGTAAAGCTGTGATCTGAACACTGAAACTTACTATGAAGCTCCTTAAAACCGAAGAGAGCTGCAAATTCAGCGCATGCTTATCTGTAGCTTGATTGATCAGTTGAATAGACAATAGATCAACTTTGGCAAACAACGTGCCACTGAAGCACAGTACTATTGTTTGCAGGTGATGGGCCTCTGTATATCTATGTATATATTTCATTAAAAAAACAATAGTCATTTACAGCATGAACAATGTCTACAGTGTATTTCTGATCAATTTAATGTAATTAAATCTGATTTTCTTTCAAAAACAGTGACATTACCGGAGTATATTCTTTTCATTCCACATAGTAATCCTACTACTCTACTATAGAGGAAATGTTATATTTTTTCCTCAATTTACTACATCTATCTGACAGATTAGTGACTACATACTTTACAAATTTAGATTTTACATATAAAATGTGACAAGGTTACAAAACATGATGCTTTGTTAAAGATCCAACTCACCGTCAGTGCATGCAATACCAGCTGAAACCATTAGCTGATCCATCCATTGACAGAAAGTTAACTGGTAACTTTAAAAAAAAAAAAAGAAGAAACCCAAAGGTTCTGGATGACCATCAAGTTTTCCTGAAATGGATTTCAGCAAGAAATAAGGGAGGGTCATTCTGAACCTTCAGATACAGTAGGTAGTTGTGTTAAATGTTTTACAGTTCACAAAGATGAGATCTGATCTGATTTTTATTAAACACCTTTTCACCATCATGGGTTATTATGTGCAGTTTGATGAGCAAAATTGGCAATTAAATAAATAAAACTAAATAAAATGTGGAAAAAGTGAAGGTGTGAGAAACTGTAAAACAAGTTATAAAACACACAGAACACTTACAGGACTTCATAAAACTTATTTTAATAACAAAGATTTCCACATTAAATATGATGACAGCTGCACATGAACATCAGCAGCATGTTTGTCCTTCTAATGCCAGACTCAATCTGTCTCTGCTGCGCGTCGTTTACAGGTCGCTCGGCCAGTTGCTGTAGACGGACGGACACATGTTCTGTTTCATCAGCAGGTTCACCCTCTCCGTGTCTCCTACCACACCACTGTGGACAAAAACACAGACAGTTAAACACTGAAACTCTCACCGTAACTCCTTGTTATGATAATGTGGTATTTTTATAATGTTTATATCATCAGTGAAACACTTCCTGCAGATGTTTTTTCTCATAACAATAAAGTGTACGGGGGGGGTTCAGAAGTTCAGAAACAGAAAAAATACATATTGCAATTGGTGATCAGGCTATATTAACGTGTAGAGGAGTTTTTACAGTCCTGAGTAATGTCTGCAGGGTTATTGTCTGTCTGAAGTCTCACACCTCTTCTTGACGCTCTGCATGCGGCGCAGGAAGGCGCAGAAGGAGCTGTGTTTGGCTTTAGATCGCAGGTACTCTGCATATTTGTTGGAGAACTCAATGTCTCCCAGCTGCCTCCTGCGGTCCAGTCCCGCAGACAGCAGCTGCCTGAAACACAATCACATCATCAACCACATCAGTATGGATCAGCAAGATTTTTAAGGCAACCTTTACTAATGTTAATGTTCATTTTAATTGTGTTGTCTTGATCATTTTATATTTTGTTAGTTTAATAATGTAATTCCGAGAGAAATGGGGATTTAGGTGACTTGTCCGAGGACACTTCCACAAGTAGTCAGGAGGAACCAGGAATCCAACCAATGACTGCTCTACCAACCGAACTACTGCCGCCACAAACTACGTACGTCCCTACATTTCAACTTATTTCCTTACATACATATTATACATTGATTTGTGTAAAATATCTGTATATTACTGCGTACTCATCTATGCAATATTAAATAATACAAAATACAGCTAGACAGACAGTAACCATGTACAGAGCAGCATCAGTATGAGGCACAATTTTGTACACTGTATATTAAGGGCTATGTTATGTGGCATTAAAAGGCAAAGTCTACAAAAACAGATTTTTGCCATTTGGGACACATCGTCACCTTTTCATTTAATGTAGTGCAGTTGCTTCTTTCCACATCCAGCAGTTACAGAACAACATTGTCATTCATTCCTTTGTCAGGTTTTAATTTAATTTAGTTTTTTATTTCTTTTCTCTCTCCTCTGTCCACTCACCCCAACCGGTCGAGGCAGATGGCCGCCCACCCTGAGCCTGGTTCTGCTG
>JAUMHL010000027.1:23531516-23560073 GCA_032362345.1 Sandelia bainsii
GGCAGATGACCGCCCACCCTGAGCCTGGTTCTGCTGGAGGTTTCTTCCATTAAAGGGAGTTTTTCCTCTCCACTGTCCCCTAGTGCTGCTCAAGTGGGACTGTTGGGTTTTCTACATTATTCTGTATATACTTATATTCTGTAAGGTTTTAAACCTTACACTGTAAAGTGCCTCAAAATGACTATAATGTATTATATATGTACTATATATGTATATATAAATAAAACTGAATTGAATTGAATAGTCGATTCATCATTTTGGTGTAAACTTACCTGAGTCTGGCTTCAAGCAGAGCGTCTGCAGAGTTCACCCCTGACAGGGACCATGGTGCATTCAGGTGTCTGATCTCAGTCAGGAAACTCTCCACTTCATCATCGTCCCTGAGGTCACATAACAGGATGGCACAACACACATTCAGAGACGAGGCAGGTTTATTTGTTTGGCACGTTTCATACATAAAGGTAGTTTTATGTGCTTGACATAATGAATTGAAAACATTTTAAAAAGAAGACAAAGCTTTGTGAAACATATTAATTAAATTAACAAATTAATTGACAAAAATCTCTTAAAGTAATTTAAAAACTCAAGAGATAGATATAAGTACATTTTAACTGCTTTCCAGTTTTCAGTTATAAATGAAATTTCTCATTTTTCTGTGGGGTTTATACAGGTGGTAGTATACCTGACAGGAAGTGATGTGGCAAGGTGGACGAGGGCCAACAGAAGGAACATCTGAGTCACGCTGACGGACGGCATCGTGAGGATGATGAAGATGACGATTTCCTGAGGAGACAAACTGGAACTTTTTTCAACTGGAAATTTGTCTGAAAGCTCCTCAGCTTGGATTTATTAACACAGAAGTGTCAAAAACCAAACAAATATAGATGCCTCATTTCACCCAGAGACCGTCATTCACACAAATATATTGTTCATGCACATTTTTCAACCCTCACACAACCAACTCAGTGCAGGTGCATTTGTATCCTACAACTATCCCGTATAACACCAATCAATCATGTGCACCTGCATGCAATTTCCAGAAACTTGAGCAAGACCTGCAAACACAAACGATGAATGAACAACTGCGCCAACACAGTGACAAAGATGTTGTTCGTTTGAGAACAGTTCAACCTAAGCTCACTTTCTGCAGCCTGAACAGATTCGAATACTGTCAAATAAAAAAAAAAGTTGAACCAGTCGGCTCTTCTTCTTTAAAGAAAATCCCCCAAAAAAGACTTTTATATGACAAAAAAATACAACTTAAAAAATAAAAGGTGGTAAAAACAACTCTGAGCTGAACCAGTGCTCTCTTCTCCAGGCAATGTTTTAAGCCACTCACCTGGACAGATCCTGCTCAGAGACCAGATCAGACCTGCAGACTGGATGTCAGGGCGCGGGCCGCTGGCTTTTGTACCCCCCTCAGGTATCGACCCCCTGTCTGACTTCCCCTCTGATTTTATTGGTCTGGTTATTTACCGTGTCAACAGGCTGGAGTTTGGAGTCAAATTTTCCAGCTTGTTCACTTCCTGAAACATTAATGAAACGATTGGATCCGACTTCCTTAATGAGTCCTAATCACCTGTGAGAGCTGCCTGCTGTTTGTTCACACACGTCGATACAGAGCATCGATCCTCAGACACACATTTAGATTGTTTTATTACTGCGATTTGTGCTGCTGTTGACTCCGTCAGGACTTTTTTCAGTGGAGAATTTGACTCACAGCTTTTGTCTTTACTTTTTTAGGCCCTTATATTTAAAGTATTTAATTAGATGACTGTGAGTGCAGGGTGAGTTCAGAATGAATGGGCCACAGTTTTATTTATTTTATATTTGTTGTATTTTGCAAAAAAAAAAGATGTTTGCATGGTCCACAAGCAAGGCACCTAGAACTTTTTGCAAATTTACAGTCTAGTTTCCTACAAACATAACTAATACAGAATTGTCCTTTCAATGGTCTGATGTGGAGAATAAAAGAATAATTGTGCACAGGAAAGAAGAGTTGAATATGTTTTTATTCCTGATAGTCAAACAGCTACAGCAGAAGGTTAGTTACAGCTCAGGTTACAGCGAGAGGTCGACTGATTGAAATCAAACTAGTTTTCAGTGTCACATTAAACTACAGTATATGGAATTAAAAGCTCCTGTTGAAAGAAGAGGCTTTAAAAAATGAACAGCTCATTCTTCACAGAACTGAACATGTCAGTTGATCAGTAGAAGCTCAAGAGAGCATGAAAATACACTGCGGACTGTGAGAACAAAGCGTGAGGGTTTATTTCAACTGGGCTACATGATTAATCAGAAAAGTAATTAATTAATTCAAATAATTAATCGTCTATTCTATTGTTAGCAAAAAAACAACAACAACTGTGGAGATATTATCGTGCTTTGGTTACATCTGCAATTCTACTGGTTTGACTGTAATGAAGGTTTTTACATATTTGACTCCAAAATCCCTGTCAAACCAGAATTTATATCAGGAAGATTTTTATAACAAAGGAGCTAATTTCATATGAGAACACTGTCACGTCAGCCGTGTGTCACCGCTCAGTTTCTCTCCACACTGGTCTGCAGCCAGCCCTCACAAGTCAATGATTCTCCCTTCATTAACTGTGCTCATTACTCATTACCGGTTTGACATCTGCTAAGTTTGCTAACTGCTTGCTAGGAGCAAGCATCTGGGCACAGATTGTGAAGAGCAGGAAAACATGTTGTGTTTGGTCACTACTTCTGAATACCTATGCAGCTGTTTTCACCGAGTGGGACATATTGCAACGTCGTATCATAATTCAGTCAGTTGATGAAGTGAATCTCAATGAATTTTCACAGAGAGTTCAGCTTTGGTGAACTTCGATATGCAAATTTGAACATCTGAGTAATAGCAAACCATCTTAACACCGTTTTTTTTTTTTAGCTTAGATTATCAGCTATGTTTCACCATCCAGTTTCACATTAACTCCTCTGCTGCAGACTGACTCAATGAGACACATGTCTTCAGGATATAAACACCGAGACCAAAATGCTAGTAAACGGTCAATGGACTAGGAGCTATTGTTCCTGGCTTGCTAGTGAGTTGGCTGATAGCTTTCCAGACACAATAGTTCACACTCCTCCTGCAGGAGATAAATACATCACTGAGGTTCTGGTGGTACAGCTAGTAGCAGGCCAGCTAGCATGGTTGCAATTGGCTGGACCATGGATGGTTTAATAGTTCTCGTAATACATCCATGAGCTTGACTGGTTTGCTACTACATGTTAGCAACTGTGCTAAATACACAAGCTATAATGTCCCTGGCTAAATAGCATGTTAGCAATTAGCTTGCCAACTTAATGTACATAAATATTCAAAATCCACTTATGTCATCAATCATCAGTCGACCTCTGTGTGCACAAGTTTAACACATTTGGTTTGTTGTTTGGGGATTTTACCAAACATCAGACTCGTTTGTACATAAATACAATGCTAAGCCATAAATCAGCATGAAACATGTGGCTAAAGGCCTTCACAAGTCAACTCTAACTAGAAACCAAGGCTTGGGTCTCGTTGTGCAGATGACTAAATATAATAATAATTATACTCTGATCTATTTGTCCTCATGTCACTTTTGGATCCGGTCTGTTTTTACTTCAAATGGATTTTCTCGTTTTCCAGGGGTCTGCTTTGAACCTGTGAAGACCTCTAGGCTGAGCTACAACTGTCACAAACACAGACGGCTACATCCTTAATCCCCATTATTTGGTCATATTAAGATCACAAGAATGCTGAAAGGTAATCGGTCTGTGTTTACGAGCACCACGAGCTGCTACTGGTCCCCCCCGCTTCCTTCAGTTTGAGTCCAGCTCGATGTCAGTAGGGAGGAAACAAATAAACAACAGATGAACAAACAGCATCTACAGCCTGACAGTCCAGTGCTGAAATCCAACTCCCTCCCCTCATTACTCAGAGATCCTGTCTGCTTGATCTCAGAGTTGTCCACGCTGAAGACATAAACTTAGACTGAAACCTGAAAGAGATTCTACAGTGAACATGTCAGCATGATCAGATGGTTGAATATCAACGCTTCACAAAACTTCAACTCAATAATACAAACCTTCCTCTAATGCAAGAAAACTCGAAACTGGTGTTTATAACTACTCAAGTCAACTAACCTGCATGTCTCACACTGAGATGGACTCATTTATACACAATTTGTTCTGTTTTTCAGCTAAATACAATACGTTTGTGGATAAACGCTTAGAAACTGCATGGCAAAAAGTGGTTCCCAATCTGTCGGGCTTGTGACCTCTCATCACATTTTGCATAGGTTAGTGTGCAGACTTAATTATTACAACACAAACTCATCCACAACTTAACACAAAAAAAGAACGTCTACAACCATGCTAGCGGTTCTTTGGGGTTGTACTATGAGATAAATGCCTCTTATGACAATGCTAAGATGCTGATGTTTAGTCCTAAGATGTTCACCATAGCTACAGCTGAGGCTGATGGGAATGTCGTTAACTGTGCAGGTATTTGGTCATAAAAGAAAATAAATAAATAAAAGTGCAAAAAAAGCTGACCTGATGATGGCGCTACATGAAAAATCAGAGGCTCGGCAGAGAAACTAGAAATAATCATGAGGACACGAATGTCTAAATCAAATTTCAACGTGCTTGACTCTGCAATCCCAATGAGGTTCTCGTGTTGTTAACGCGTAATTGTTAAGTAATCACAGGTTTGTGTAGCGGATTGTTCCTGCTTTGTTCCACAGAATTATCTTGCAACCATATGTGGGGCCCTGATCCCCAGGTTGGGAACCACATACTTTACCATCCTTTTCTTCTGGGTCTGTTTTGCTAGTTTGGTCTAGACCCCTTTAGTTTCAATGAACGGAAGTCCAACATTCAGTCAGTTTGGGCCCTTTCTTTTCTCAATGTGACAATTCTGCAGTATATAAAGGCTTGTCCATAAAAAAAAAAAAAAAATCATAGTTTGGTGTCGAAGAACCCTACACAGAACCCTGACCTAAACTTCATCCTACAACTTTAGGACGAACAGCAACATCAACAGACCCAGACCTTGTCAGCCAACAGCAGCTGGATCTCACTAATGCCTTTAAGAATCTATTTTAATAGCGGAAGGTTCATACGATTAATTTGAGGTTATGCAAAACAAAATTACCCAACAGATGAGTTCAGAACATCACGAGTACGTTGAAGTTACAGCTACAACTTTGAAGACAGATTATCTGCACAGTTTGTGTGAAACAGTATTTCTTACTATGATTTCCGTTGTGTGTGTTGCATATTGAGATAGATAAAACATAAAAGATTAAAAACATTAATGAGTGTGCTATGGAACTTGAGTCCAGCCACGACCAGCCTGACAACAGTTTCTTGACTAAAATTAAAATTTTGTTACAGTTTCTCACAGTTTTCTTTTTTCTAAATTTGGTGGGAATTAAAATACGTAAAAAATACTATTTCAAAGCTACGATTGAGCTCAGGTGTTCCTGAAAATGACAGAAAGACAGAACGCTGGAGGCAATTCTAATGGATGTGTTTGAGAAGAACAGTAAAACAAAAACCACTCAGATGAAGAGGAAATCTGAACAGTGGAATGATCGTCAGGTGTCTGGTTATCTAGTAAAACATATAACTAAATTAATGTAATTCATTGTGAATTGTGAATTGTACAAATTAATTGTAATTCCAAATCCAGGATATACTGAGTATTTAAATGGAAATTTAAAACTACTTAAAAAGTGCAAATAAGCTACAACTTCTGTAACACTTTCTAATCTATGTAAATGCTGAATAAATGCAAAAACTCTTAGTCTGTTCCTCTGTAGTACGGCTGCAATCAAGACCACAGGGCAGAGACACATTTGAAGTGGTAGACAATCACTGAGATTGCATTCGAGACCAAGACCAGACTTGAGCAATAACTGCACTAATAAAGATTGTGGAAGGATACCACTACAAATCAAACTAATCTAGACATGAATCAACAGACAAATTAGGTCAAGTCCAAGTCAAAACTGTTTATGAATTTCAAGTCTGGATCACATCCAGACTGCAGTTACAGTTAAGAGTAACTCGTAAGCAAAGTCGAAGTCAAAAGTCAAGTACTAGACAAGTATAGGTCAGAGCAGTTTCTAGTCAAAGCAGAGTCCAAATGGGGTCGAGTCAGGACGTCTAACATCTAACTAACAGCAGCCTCTAGAGTCTGCTAAACATACATGAGGCCAGCTGAGACTGTAACATACCCATGACGCCATGACAAGTCACGGCCTAGAAAAGCAAAACATCTTTTAGTCAAAGCACTTGCGAGACTCTACACAAGTCTATGCAAGTAAAAAACGCTCATAAGACCAAGACATACAGCAAGATCAACTCAGAACACCCACAAGACTGAGACAAGTCCAGACACCAATGTAACTGAGAGAAGTCTGAGTCATGACAAGTCTGAATCTAAATACCCACAAGACTGAGACAAGTCAGAGGCTAAACAGGGATGACACAGCAAGAAAGAAGAGTCGAGTAAAAGTCCTGATCAAAACACCTACATGGCGCAAAGCAAGTCTGAGATTAAGACTGGACCTGAGTCTGCAGGCAGACACAAAGAGCAATGCAGGCAATGTCTCTGCCCTTTTTTCCTACAGCAGCGGTCACAGATCGTATTATCATTTCATTTGTTACCTCAAGAGAAAGCCATTGAGTCACAATAAGAGGATTATCTAGCAGGATAGGGTCTTAGTTTCAGGACTGGAGTTAAATATTAAAACTAAACCAGGTGCCAGACACCTCGCAATCACTCAGCTGTTCACACCAAAACAAATCTAAAATCTGAGGGTGAATCTGTACTCTCTGGGTCTATAATTTCCTGATTCTAAATACATTTAAAGCTGTTTTGCACTTTCTGAGGGGACATCATTTGAGACTTTCAGACCCAGAAAGTAAAGTTTCCTCACAGCAAATCCTGTCAAGTCTTCTGATGAAGAATTTGATGATAGTGGCGACAGCAGTGATGTAGACGGCGGCTGATGTAGACTCCAGTGTCTGATAGGGATGAATGGAGACATGGGGCCTATATTGCACAGGGGTTGGTGACATCCTCAAACACTGCTGGTTCTTCAATGCCTCGTGCAAACAGCTTGATCAACTGGCAGTGCACCCTGGGGAAAACAAAAAGGAGAAAGTGTAAAATTAATTTAAACTGTATCAATAGTTGATAATAGCAAAATGAAAGAGTCTCAGAGATGGTGGTACCTGACGTCGATGGCCGTGTGCGTCAGGATCTCGCCGTCGCAGTTCCAGCTGCTGTAGGCGGGAGAACAGCTACAAGCTGGGTGGTCTCTGCAGATCTGGCTGAAGATCTGCCGTTTGCCGTTCTCCTGCAGGTCCAACTCCAGGTCCGAGTCGCTCTGGCAGTGACGCGGTGTGAAGCGGAAATGCCGCACCCTGTGCACCTCAACAAAGGTCAGGTCAAACTGGTCACATGAAAGTTGAAGAAAAAAACAGTTAAGGAGAAATGAAGAAAAACCAGATGGGTGGTATGTGCATGGATGAGGGAAAATAAACTGAAAAGGCCAAAACCTCAGCAACACTTGCAGTATATGAAACAAATTTTATGGACAAAACACACTGATAAGAGAGAGATAAATCAGGAATGAAAATAATCATGATATCACGATAAGATGAAGATGCAGTCCAAACTCATTTACCATCTTGCCCTGTGTCCTACCTGGTCGTCTTTGCTGGTGTGTCGAAGGAGGTGTCTGAGGAAGTCAAAGCGGGAACATTTTCGGACCAGGATGAGGTCAGTGGTACCATCGGCCAGGTGAGCAGCAGGTGAAAGGCCTTTGGGGCTGCGAGGACAAGCACAGCTCATACTTGCAGCATTTATAGCCACGAACTTCCCCCGAATTGTCCTCCACTCACTGTCATTCTCTGAAACAAACCCCCCCACAAAAAGAGAAATTTGAACATTCTTGTTATTTCTGCTGCCATACAATAACATAACATACTGAATTACTTTTTAAAAAGATGATTGTTGATCCTGGAAATGTCAATAATGATTAAAATTATGCTAAATGAACATTGAGGCATGAATATTTTGTCTGGAGCTGTTTCCAAGGTCAAGAATAAACATGGAATCTCAACTTTTAAGTCAACATTGACATACAACAAGGTACACCACATGAATCGGACAGCTCTGGAGTTGTTGGAAGGTCTCTTGTTAAAGCCATTCTAGCAGTTTTTCTAGCCCAAATGCAGCCGAGTTACTATATTATAATCTGTGTTTGAGCAGCCCTGGATGAGGATTTGTTGCACTCACCACTGTCTGATGCTTCATCCATCTCATACCTCTCGGCTCGCTCTGAAAGTAGCTGCCCATTGTGCTGACAAACCACACAGCTGGAAATTTACAGGGGGGAAAAAAACGTTATTTTCCAAAAGGCAAAAAATAAAAGTCTAACAAGAACCAGGCGTTTTAGCTGAAATACAGAACCGTTAGCTAACCTGAACTGACACAGACTGTTTTGACTGTCACCTTAACCAATGTTAATCACATACTGTAATTTTGGATGTTAAATTAACCTGCGAGAACCAAACTGCTCTTATCTGATAAACTGAGCTGTTGGCTAAAATTAACCCAACTGTTTTAGCTGCTTAACTGGAACATTAGCTGTACCAAACTGAACCATTAGCTTACCTAAACCAAAATGTTTTAGCTGTTTAAATACTTGACTTGAGCTACTTGACTGAAATGTTAGCTAACGTAAATCGAGCAAGTTTAGCTAATAAACTAAACCATTAGCTACCTTGAACCACCTGAAACCTAGCTATTACTACAAACTAAACTGACAAATCCTTTAGCTAACCTAAATCCAACTGTATCATCTGTGAACCATTAGCTTTCTTAAACCAAACTGTGTTAGTTAGCTGTGAACCGTTAACCAAGCTGGCACAGACAAATAAACCAGGTTTTGGAATCAAAAATATTACGAAGAGTAAACACAATTCATTGTTGGTTTTAGCATCAGTATCGGATGTTTTGAATATAATAAAAATATAGAAAACCCACTTTAACATTTAATTTAACTAAAATGAGCAAACATAGTGTTGATATCTAACCTGGATCAGCCAGTGTTGGGTTCATAAACTAAAGTCTTATCTAACATGAACCTGACAAACATGTTGTTAGCCTGAGTTGTAGGTGAGGTCACAGGTTATAAGACAAAAATGAGCTGGTAAAATATAAACAAACTGTCACTAGTATCTGTACAGCAGCCGTCTCACCCTGATCGACATCTGGCGTCGTCGCGCGGGGTTCCTATGGTGCCTCTGGCTGGCAGGTAGGACACTGTTCCTTCATAGTAATGATGAGTCAAGAACATCTTCACACCTGAAGAAAACAGAACGTCAAACATGAAAGTAGTTCACACGTGACCATAAATAAAAAGGATGTTTGTTTAAACACATATTGTAATAATGAATCATTCCTGCCATGTGCCAGGTACACAACTTGAAACGAAGAGACTATTCAAGACAGAAGAAAGAAATCCAACTGTTCTGCATATTTTTTTTTTTAGCATTTTTATCATTATATTTTGATTCACAGTTGACAATATCTAACTATAATTATTCTGTGAGAGAAGAAAATGCAACACAGATAAGGCAATTAAAGCCAGGGCTTTGTGTAAAAATACAACATTGAATAAGATGTAATAAATAATTATTATTTATTTAATAAAATTATTTTGTTAGATAACAGAAATGATTTATATTATGTCATAGCTTAGTTTTTTTAACCTATTTCCAATCCAATCCCAATTTTTTTTTCCATTTTGACAGCATTAAAACCTAATACACTGCGTTTTTCTACCTGAGAAGTCATATCTCGCCGGTCCCATCCATCTCTTCCGCTCACTGTCAGTTAACACATCACCATAGAAACCGTATCCCAGCAGGGAGACGGAGTATCGCAGGAACGTGTTGTTATGATGGACTGAACAAACATCCATTGGCTGAGAGTCTCCTGGACAATAGAATCAAACAGATGATGATGATGATGATAATGATGATGATGTAAACAATATAAAGTAATCCTGAGATATTGAGAAAACTGTGTCACAGTGCCACCTATTGTTGGCTTTGCACCTGATTTGGTAGAACATATCCGGGACTGGTGTGACAAATGTGGACAATTAATGAGATGAGATGTTTTTCCAAAAAATATGTGAAGCCTTTAGAATTTTCTGTTTCTGCATAAATATGACCGTAAATGTGATCAGACATCACTGAAGTCCTAAAACTAGACAAAGGAACCTTAATTAAACAAAGATATCAGAGTCCAAGATGATTCCTTCTGATGTGTTGTTTAGTCCGAACACCTGTCCAAAACCCAAATGTATTCAGTTTACTATTATTTAAGGAGGAACATCTTTCTTTTATTCCTGTTGGTTTGTAGCGAGAATATACGACTGACCCACTATGATGTGCAGTGCAGAGGTCACAGGGTCGTTGGTGCCCACAGTGGCGAAGCAGATACAGTCAGTTGAACCTGAAACAAACAAAGATGACCTGTACGTTAACAGTACACTCGTTAGCAGGACTCGTGTCTGGTTGCACTCATTTACAACTTCTTTATATTTAATAGTGCAGAGAGGTTCCAGTGAGGTCAAGAGCAGGACCAAATATTATATTTTTGTTCATAAATGCTGCCTTTGTTAAATACAACTTTCTACAACAACACTGCTGCAGAAAGCATCACAAGCGTGACAAACACCTACAGCAATCAGGACAGTCATTAATTAACCAGGTGAGCTGCTGCTTCTCTACTGCTGCAGAGAGAATTAATGTCACCCTGATGACTGCGTGTATTTATAGGGCATTTAGGCAGAACAACAGAAAACACAAGGACACGGATAAACTGAACAAACTGAGAAATGAGGACACAGTCAGGACCAGCATTTATACCCCAGTAACAGAGAATCCTGTTCTCTAATTGGTCGTCAGCTATTAGTCTAAAATAAGTATTTAAGACTATATATGGTATAAGTATCTATTAGTATTAAAATAATATCACCTCAGCAACCTCTGTTTAAAATCAGAGCTAAAGCTGTATTAACTCACTTGATGCTGTCTGTCCAGAGAATAAACTCCTTGACGCCTCCAAATTTAACACAATATCCTGGAAAACTGATATTTCTTGTTGTATGATTTTCTATCGCTTGAAAGTAACCGGTGAGCTGCGTCCAGCTCAACTGTGTTGTGAGGCGTTCAGGGACAGTACAGAGTGTAGCTCTACTGTGTTGTGAGTCGTTCAGGGACAGCGCAGACTGTAGGTCGTCTATCATTCTGGAGGCCCCAAAATGGCTAAAATCCATAAATATTGCAATAAAAAACATTTAAAGAATTGGTAAAAACTGTAAACTGTATTGTATTATTATTTTTGTACATCTACATAGTAGAATCTATGTTTTTAGAACAATGAGCTATTACCTAAAAAAATAATTATTTCAGTTAATATGACTAAAAACATTCATTTAAACCTGACTGGATTTTGTCAGATTTATACTTGACAAAGGTCAGACTTAAGTACATCAGACTTACAGCTGAGTTTGTGCTAAAACATATATACCATGTTCTGTATGTGGTAAGAGCAGTTTAAAAAGTACAAGTCAAGAGTCAACAAAATGAATGAATGACCCAAGGGTTTAACCGTAGGTAACCACGGTAACAGGATGGATGACACATATTACATCCTTTCATTCAAGAATCTCTAAAACCTGCTCACGGACTTCTGCAAACTCTACAGCCTGTTGTTACACTGAAGGATGGTGGCAGTATGGCCTAGATATAAATCAAACCAACCACAAATCAAAAATGAATAACAGCATTTTAAATTAATGCCTGAGTCATATCAGTGATTCTGACCTGCAGGAATGATCCCAATGCGCAGTGAACAGGGCAGCAGTGTTTCATCCGGACAGTTTGTCTCTATGCCGCCGTCGATCTGTGTCCTCCAGATGAGCCCGTGGATGATTTCGCTGAACATGCCGTCTCCTCCAACACACACCACGCTGAGCCGGGGTCAAAGTGAAATGTTAGCAGGAACTTAAAATAATTAAACAAAACTCAACTAACTAAACTGTTGCCATGACCAGCACCTAGACTTTGGCAGGCACTGACATGTCTATAGGTGTGTGGGGTTTTCTAGAATGTGTGGAAACCGTGAATAATAACAAACAGAAAATAAAACCCCACCCATCGAACTTCTTCAGCTCCGCCTCCGTCCTCAGGTGATCCCTTGCATGATTTGCGTACTCCGTCACTGTCACAACAAAAACACACAGACACATTTTAGATGTATAGTCCGAGGCACAGGAATTTGGAGAGCAGGAAGTGAATTATGCAAGATTTACCAATGACGTCTGTGGAGATGCCGGCCTGGGTGAAAAGTGGAGCGACCTTCTGCTCGTAGATGCGTTTGCCCTGACGCTTCCCCCCGTATGGATTGATGTAGACCAGCAGGTGTTTGGGTCTGCTGGCTATAGACGACAACATCATCATTACTCTCAGTTTCCTCTAACAATGTGTGTGTTACTCAGTGTGTGCGTTTGTGTGAAGTCGTACCGATTGCGGCGAGCTGCTCTCTGATGCTGCTGACCCAGCGTTGACACAGTGCCCCGTCTGAACACGTGAAGGTGACCTCAGCACACCGCCAGCGGTGCTGCCGACACCTCTCCACATACAACACTGAAACAAACGCACACACACATGTACACAAAACTGATCATTAGATAACTGATTCAAGAGATAATAAACAGCAGATCATAAACTGATTAATTAGTCACTTTGCATGTAAGCCAATAGTGGGCTTTTATTGTGAAGAACTACAGGAAGTGTTCCACATATGTTTGCAGGATATTCAAGTATATTATTAATTAGTTAGTTGTTAATGTAGTTCCAGGTGAGTTCAGTCTCCAAATGTTTTTAGTGTGTGTTTACAGATGTTTGAACAGATGTGTTTCAAGGTGTGTTAAATATTTATATTCAGGTCTTTTCTAGGTGTGTTCACGACCCTCTAGAAATTTATTTAATGTGTAACTGCATTTTCAGGCGTTTCCTGGTGTGTTTAATGAGCTGCCAGTTGTTCACCTGTGAAGGCCTGCCTGCAGTCCTTTCCTTCTCTCTCCTTGATCTTTTTCCAGCTGCCATCGTCTCTTCGTCTGCCACCGCTCTCCTCATCCTCTTCTCTGACAGAGATGATCTCCGACACGGACACACTATGACACCCACCTGAACGACACATGAACACAGTTCATTAGCTTTACAAACCAGCAGCTGCCTCTTCATTCATTGGAACAAGAGCTGGTTATTTTTCCATTTCAGGTCACTGTGACCAAAATTAAGCTACGTTCATGTGATTCAGCAGGTTTCACATGACGTTTGAAAGAAATGAACTGAAACCAGCAATAGTCTGGAAAATAAGAGACATTAATCTAAAACCAGTAGTGATCCAGGTGGATCGACTGGGTTGGATTTGAATGTCTGAACTATGATATAACTGTAAGTTATGTTAATTATGTTTAAATTTTGATGCCTTAGCAAATGTACATTTACATAAAACAGATTTAAAGGCTTTTAATGTCACATACATGAAATGTGTTTTTTTTTTTTTTATGAAGGATGAAGAATGAAGATGAAGATGATTTAATTTCCATGAATTTGCAACAGTAAAATCTACCTCTATGTCTTATAGAGGTAAAGGTATATTCATAATCTTCACAAGTTACATCAATAAAACATTAAACACCAACACCCAAAACAAAACAACTGGTTCACAATTTAATTAAAAAAATTAGTTTCTGTTTTTGTGCCTCTGAGGCAAAAAACAACCATCTGCCTCTTCCCTTCCTTTACCTGTTGAGCATGTGACTCTCACACCTGTGTCTGAGTTAACATTTGATGTTAACCCTGAGAGCAAACCAACGTACGGATCAAGAAACATGAGACATAATGAGGACACTGAACTGAGATGCTGTGACGCTTTCCTGCTGCTCAGTTTACACCCGAAGGCACCACAGAGACTGTTGACATTTGTCCCTTAAACAGTCCCAGAAAAGTGTGTGCTGGTACTACTATTTACACTCTACACAAACATGTAATACGCCACAGTTGTGTATGTATTTTGACTCCTTGTGTGTATTTTGGCTCTTTTCAACTCAAGGTCAGCCGTCGTCCTAACCAGGCTCACACAGTTTGAGGTTTTAGGGGAGTTCGTTAGGTTTTAGGTCAACACCATCATAACTCCAGCTGCACATTTTACACAGAGACATGAGATATCCACCTGATTCACTCTCACAGACAAAGAGCAATAGCAGCAACACGTATATTCACAAACTGAACAAACTCCAGCAGCGACAGCAGAGTTGCTAAAAGCCAATCAGCACTGAACCAGGAGCAGCGAAGAAGACGGCGTGTTTCTGCTGAAAACCAAACACCAAAGTCTATTAACTTCTCACAAAGGCAAGTTTTATTCCAAAATATGTTTTCTTCAATCAAGTCTAATCAATTACACTGAATCTAATGGTAGACGTCTGGAATTTGGACAGTTACACCTGTTGATCGTTGGTGAAAGGTGGCGACAGATATTTTTTTACTTAAGGATACATTTTCCTCATTTTGGAACAAAACTGATGGCTGGAGTCTGGAAGCACACAAAACTGAGTTCACAGTTCAGCCATCAAACACAGAAACGTGTTCCAACCACAGCACCACAATCGGCACACTGCATTGAGGGAAAACGTGACTCCTACCTGAGTCGGGTCGACGGGGGAATGAAGGAAGACAAAACCCTGCAGGAGAAGCGGACCGTTACAGGAGGCTGTTAGAAGAGAAGGAACCCCTCTACAACATGTTCAGTGTTTCCAGGTGATGGCGTCTTTATCCAGTGAGGTGGAGTGAAGCATCACTATCAACAGTTTTCTTGGCTCCTATTTCATAAGTACAGTGTAGTGGAGTGGATGTGTATTGTCCAGAGTTACAATGACGGTTTCTGGCAAGACATGTTGTATTTCACAGTGTTCCTGCTTTTGAATGTATGCTTCACAAAACACTGTATTTCCTGTCTGTGAATAATTACAACTGCAACTACAGTAACTTGCTGTCTTTTCATTATTAGGGTGACTATCTGCTGCCTTATAGTTTATTTACTTATGTGATTAGATAAGTATCAGCAGGCTGCAGTATTGCATTTAAGCAGCAAAAACTCCCTGTTTTAAACCACCTGACATCATAAATAAAAAGTGATTCTCCTGAAGAAATTAAATGTGGCCTTTTAGTAAAAGCTGATTTGTTTCCTGTGCAGAAAAGCTTTTAGGTTCACACAGTAAGCTCACAATATCACAGCAGAAAGATGAAATAATAATAAATCAAGTTAACGCAGCTGCATTTATTTGTGCGCAGTCCTTCTCTCAGTTTGGAGACAAACAAACTAATCCTGCTGCTACGAGACGGATACAGTAATTTGATAGAGTCAAAGAAAAGAAGCTCTGTTTGGTCAGTGTGAACGAAGGTCTTCAGACAGACACACACACACACACACAAAAAGAGAGAGTTGCCAAGTAACTGTGTATTATTATTTATTTTCCTTTTTCTTGGACATTGATCTAATGAGTAGTCTAACTAGTGATCATTTTCATCCCTGATTAAGCTGCTGATTCTTGATTTTTGAGCCACAGTTGGGTCCACACCATTTCTGTTTCGGTTCTTTTTGTTTTTTGTTGGTGCAGGTTTTTATTAAATCACCAAACATTCGGAACACTAAACACTACTGTGCTCTTATTGCTTTTGAATCCCTGATGACATACACTCTGCATGATCTGTGAACGCCTCACAACCTGGCCGTGGACAACCTACATTCTGTACCGTCTCTGAATGTCTTTGTAACATTTCTTGCCTTCTTAATGGGCTTTAAACCATCAGTTGCCTTGTGCCAAAGACGAGTGGGTACAGAATCAACAGTCCTACTACAACTACTGTACAATCCAAGAAACAGTTAAGTAAAGAGAAAAGACAGTCCATCGTTACTTTAGGAAATAAAGGTCAGTCCATCCGAAAACTTGAAAATGTGAGTCTGAATTTTTTATTTCTAGTTCTAACCAACGTGTCTTTGTTAGCTGTAGAGAGGGTGAACGAACGGTTCCTGAATGTGTGTTTCCCACTGTGAAGCATGAGTTGCTCCAGCAAAGCTGTCAAAATTGAGGGCACTTAACCAGCATGTCTATCACAGCATTTTGCAGCAACATCCCATCTGGTTTGCACTTAGTGGGACCATCATTTGTTTTCCAACCTGACAACGACTCCAAACGCACTTCTATGTTATGTACTAGCTTTTTGTCCAAGCAGGAGAGTGATGGAGTGCTGGATCAGGTGACCTGGCCTCCACAATCACCCAATCTGAATCCACTTGAGATGGTTTGGGATGAGTTGGACTGGAAAGTAAAGGAAAAGCAGCCAACAAGAACCTCTTTAAGAGTGACGGACAACCATTCCAGCTGGGGACCTCAGAGAATACCAAGAGCGTGTAAAGCTGTCATCAAAGCTAAAAGGTGGCTAATTTTTAAGAATCGAAAAGATGAAACATTATTCTGGGTTGTTTAACACTTTTTTGTTGACCACATAATTCTATACTTGTTCTCTCCTAATTTCAATGTCTTCAGTATTATTGTACAATGTTCAAAATAATAAAAGTAAAGAGAGAAACCACAGAAGGAGAAGATGTGTCCAAAGTTTTGACTGGTAGTGTGTCTCCTAGTGCTGCTCAAGTGAGACTGTTGGGTTTTCTACATTATTCTGTTTATATTTATATTCTGTAAGGTGTTAAACCTTAAACACTGTAAAATGCCTTGAGATGACTTTTGTTGTGATTTGGTGCTATATAAATAAAGCTGAATTGAATTGAATAGTGTTTTTTAATAAATGTATGAATGCATCGAATTTGCAGACATTAGGGGGCTGCTGTTAATCTGCAGGATGGTGACGGTGGACAAGATTCACAACCGAAACACAAGTACGGCACAAAACACAGAGCGACGTCTGTTTTAGGTTCACACACCAACGATGTTTTTCTGTTCTGACCATGAAAAACAGAAATAAAAAGCCTTGTGGGTAATTAACAACTGCAACCAGTAAAAACACTGAATCAGAGGAAACAGAAAAAAAGCTTTAAGCTGCCGACACCAAACGACGTCATTTCAGGTGCAAGATGATAAACTTGTATCTGTGCACATTAAACAGAGAAGGATATACAGCAACTAGTATCACCGGGGTGGGAATTCGATTTCTGTTTAGTCCTTAAATGATTGAAGATTACAGCCTCCGTCTGATCCGACGTTCATGCTCTGCTGCTTTGAATATTCAGACTGTCTGTTTGCATTTCCTGATCACAGCTCACATACACACCTGCAGAAGAATGGACTGAACTGTAGACTCAATACACCAGGACCGCGACGCCCTGATCAAGTGTTTTCAGAACAAGAGCTAAGGCCAGAACTTATACCAAGCAGCAGAATATTTAATAGTTCAGAATATCTGGCTCACTCCATTTTCCACAAGCTCTTAATCCACATACTGAAGTTTCTGCCTCAACATGAAGAAGATCAACATAATTCAGGGTTTTTCAAAGTCTGACTCTCATCACCTATAGTTTGGCGGCTTTGGGGGATGTAAACGTGGCCTGCTTGATTGTTCACGTGTGTTAATCAACAACAGCAGCACCAACATGCTGGTTTATATTTAACACATGTTCCAGTGATAATGATGAGACGGAAACAGACGTTGTGAAATGGCACATGGACGATACAAAAGCTTGGTTTGAGCAGCTGTTGTGTTGACTGTCACTGGTACACAAACATGAAGCAGGAGGAGGACAGTGAATGCTACATGTCCAGTGTGTAAACGCTGGAAAAACTATTTTAATGTCTCTCAGAAATTGAATGGCCTGAAAATTAGATTACATTTACTTAAGTCCTGCCCTGTGCACCATTATGTGACCAACTTAAGTGCAGTAACAACAACAGTTAAGCCACATTTCCTGACATTTTGGGCTTTTGGAGGCAGCAGAAACAAGCTGCAAACACATGTGACAGCAACTTATAAGTTAACAGGTAAGCAAACAGTCAGTCCTGTTCGTGTTTACATGATTAAGTCCAGTATTCACAGTTTTGAGCTTTGGCGTGGCACCTCCTAACACAACTTTCTTCAGCAGCCACTTTCCAGCTTTGTCAGGTAGTGGGCAGTGTGTATTTTTGTAATGGCAACACAGCTGCTTCTGCTTAAAACGTGACATGGGCAAAAAGAAAATATCAAGAAGTCTTTATTGTCATTATGCATTACACATCATGAAATTTTGTTCGGTGACTCTCGGTTTCGGAAAGTTTTGGAAATAAGTTCCAAAACTAAAGACTTGCATATCACAAAGAGAGAGACACAAAACTACTATGCAGGGACACAAAATGAACACGAAGAGACACACAAACCAATGCAAAGAGGTGCAAAACTACCACAAATTACAAAAAACCCCACCACAATGACATGCGCTGCAAAGAAACACAACACAAAGACATGTAAAGCACCACGGAGACTCAAAACACCAGAGATGCAAAACCAGCACAACAAAGCACTGCAGAAATACACAAAAGCACCACATAGAGACTCAATACTACTACAAGGAGGTGCACAACCACAAAGACACACACAAATCACTGTAAAAAGGTGCCAAACTAGTAAAAACATGCAAACCACCACAGAGATAAATAAAAAAGAACTACAAAGAGATTCAAACCCTCACAGAGACACAAAGCAACTACAAAGACACACAAAGAAACACAATATCACCACAAAGACACAAATCAAGCACAAAGACAATCACAACGATCACTCAGAGAGCAAAACAACCGCAAAAGTTAACAAAAAGATTTGTGGGAGATACAAAAGAGACAATGCTACAAAAACTCACCAAGACATGCACTACAAAGAGACAGTTGTTTGGTGGGGGGGGTGGAGAAGTTTTCATGTGTATGTCCAGGAGCTTAGTGTCTCATAATCTACACTACCTAACCTAACACCCAGAAGTTCTGCCTGATAACGAACATTTCACGGTGGGTGAAAGTTAAGACTCGCGATGGTTCCGTCTGAGCACGAAGCTGCTTTTTAAGACTTGTCAGGAAAACGTAGGAGGTTTGGTTTGTGTCGTTTCCTCCCGTCCGCTGCCTCACTCTGACCTCCACATATTATGTGTCGTGTAACCGGATATATCTTGTTTAATATTACAGTCAGAACCACTTAAAGTTCTAGGTTTATTGTCTACAGATCCTCACAAACTGTGTGTTGGACTAACACAACCTCTCCGTGTCCTCTGTCCTTTGTTTATCACACGGGATGTCGCGGTGTGTTAAAGGCCGACACACAGACGAAGACAGACAGACACGTTATCTGGGTCTTACTGGGTCTGAACGGGTGGTACACCGGGCTGGAGACCCGTCTCTTCCAGGTGAGCAGGGACCGGCTCAGGCTCACATTGTACGCGGCGTTTCTGACGCAGAGCTCGGACACCAGCAGCAGCCTGCCCGGCCTCTCCATCTGCGTCTATCCGTCCTGCTACGTCCTTCACCCGGCTGAGGAGGCAGCAGTAGCCCGGGGGACGGTTACCTCTGTCCGGGCATGTTCTCTGCGAGTTTACCGACAGACCCACAAACCCCGAAAAATAAGCGTCAGTAACTCAGCGGAGGTTTCGGTAAAGTAGATCCGTGTAGCGGATCTCCGCTCGGGATGTTTTTTCTGACAGATAGCGGTTTCTTACCGGATGTAGGAGGGGCCAGGTGATGCGTTCAAGGCGCTGCCGGATCCAAACCTGCGTATCATAAAAGTATCCTGGGAATTTTTTAGTAGAACATTTTTGGTGTGAAGTGAACTTTATTAGAAACAGTACTGTACTTAAATACAAGCGGCTGTACTTTACTTGTATATTTGCTTTTTATGCTACTTTATGGAAATTTATTTTGACTGAATATTTACTTAAGATCCCAAGTATTTTACTCCTAATTCTAGTTGTTCTTCTTCTTCTTCTTCTTCTTATAATTATTATTATAATTATAATTATAGTTGTTGTTGTTGTTACTTGTGAAACAAAACATATGACAAACACACAAAATGTATTTTTTATAAAATATTTGAAGCTTTTTCTTGTGAATAAGTTAAATTACAAAACTATTAGTTGGACAAAACAAACATTTCGAATGTTTCACTGTACTTAGTATATGTCTATTGTGTCTACAGTATTTTCGGAATTTTTATATGCACATTTAAAACTACAGAAGTGCTTTACAACATTAAAATAAGTTGAAAAATAAACACACAATACATCAAAGACACAATGTAAGGGAAATGACTGAAAATGGGCTATATCTTATTCTCTAATTGTGTTTATGTAAAAAGTGTCAAAATTCCAAATTTTCACGCAGCACTTGAAAGCATCAGGAATCTGTAACGTCTGTCGTTGTGGACGTGATGGCGTCACCGAGGAGGAGGAGCCTAGATAAACCTACATAATAATAATTATGTATTAACGCTCAGGGTTAATTAGTTCTCATCTGTGATTATATGAAGACTGATCACGCTGGTGCGAGTTTTGTGTCTTTTAGCCAAACAAGCTGCACAGGCCTGGATGTGGTGCACAAAGGAGGAATCCTGTGACTATTCCTATGCAAATTAACTATGGAGATACAGACAACTATGACTGAATTACCTGGATACTGACAGTGGTGAGATGCTTCTCATGAACACCTTCTGATATTTTATTTAATCATATCTTAAAGTTCAACAGTGGAAATGAGTCTACGTTCTGTACCGGAACAAAAGCAACAACATTACGTAAAAGTAAAAGCAAAAATATCATCAGAAAAATTTCCTCCTAGTATTAAAAGTACCAGGCAGAATAAAATATTGTGGCCTTGAGAGTTCTGTGCAATAAAAAAACAAAACAACAAATACAAATAAACAAAATACAAATTTGACAACACAGATGCAGAAAAAATTTAGAAAAAAGGCTGCAGAAAACACAACCACGAGTCCAGTTGTATTTTCTCTTTTACAGCACACTTCGGTATTTGTTTGTGTTTTCTGTATTGCAGCATTTTACTAAATGTTGTGTCTGTGTTGTAAAATCGTAATCTGTGTTGTTTTTTTCTTAATTTGCATATGTTTTCTAATGCAGCTCTCAGGTTCATGCACCAAAGAATGTCTCCTGTGACAGTGACACTATTATACATGATATGCTTAGATTATTATTACTGTTTCATTCATCTATAAACTGTATCTTACTGTTGTTGGTTGATGTGGCGCTTATTTGATCTGCTTTATAATAAGTGCAATTAATAATTATTTGGAATGTAATTTCATCTTTATTATTTATTAATTTATTAAAGTTATTCAAAATGTGTGTTTAAAGTGCAGTATTTCAGTAAAAGTACTTTGTTACTTTGCTATGATGTGTTCTAACTCTTCCTCCACTTCAATTTCATTTTGAGACAGAAGGGGGAGCTGCTGCTGCACACACTACTCTGTGTGTGTGTGTGTATGTGTGTGTTTCAGATTTTATTCATTTATACTTTCAAATGAATTGACTTGTTATTTTTTTTCACTCTCAGCTTAACTTTCAGCTGAATCTGAACCTACAACCAAATCTCATCATGCTGGTTTTAAACCTGCACACGAGTTGAAAGTCTTTTCGTTCTGTCAGGCTCATTTAATTAAATCCTACTTTTTTGTGCCATTGCGGGAAGCAGGCAAAACACTGAATGAAGGTTTATATAATGATCCAGCATTCAGTTTTCAGCATGATGATGATTGGCATGACATCAAAAGCAAATGAGTACTTGAAACTCTGAAAGAGATTCATTTAATGTCAAAATCTGAAAAGATTCTCAATGTGTTTCTGCATTGTTGTAATTTTTAACCTTGACAAATATAACTCTTGACATTCAGCCTGTTTGTCTGTGGTCTATCCTTGTCCCAATACTGGATCTCCTGTTTGAATCTTACAAGGACGCTGATGCTGACCAGATTTTCTTTCAGCATAGTTTCACTCTTTAAGTTCTCCAAACCTTCAGTGCACAGACACCAAAGTGTCTCTGTCTTTTCCAAGGGCAAAATGATGTATATATATATATATATATATATATATATATATGAAATCAGACAAAGGGTGTTGTAGACTTTTATTTTGAAGGTTCTGTTGAGAAGAGGTGGTAAATAAATAAAGTATATTCACTCAATTGCTGTACTTAAGTACAAATTTGAGGTACTTACCATTTTATGTTACTTTTACTCTACTACTATTATTTGTACAGCTTTAGTTACTTGTTACTTTTTCCACACCAAGTCTCTATAGTTTCTTTGTCCTTATTTTGTTTCATCTAAACATCAACTATCTTAACCGATTCTCCTCTCAAGGGTCGCAGGAGTGCTGGAGCCTATCCCAGCTGTCACTGGGCGAAAGGCGGGGTACATATCACATATAGAGACAGACAAATTAAAGCAACCAACTAACCCTAACAGAATGCATGTTTTTGGACTGTGGGAAGAAGCTGGAATACCTGGAGGAAACCCACGCAGACATGAGGAGAACATGCAAACATGCACACAGAAAGGAACCCGGATCCTTCTTGCTGTGAGGCGACAGTACCAACCACTACACCACTGTTTATAATAATAATTGATGCTTTATTAATCCGCTTGAGGAAATTCTTGTGGACAAGCTGTTCCTTTGAAGTGCCAGGGGTTTGGGGTTCAGTGTCTTATACAGGGACACGTCGACATGTGGTCAGGAATTGGGGGGAACCAAGAGTCGAATCACCAACCTTAGGGTTTGTAGACGACTGCCATACCCACTTCGCCCCCAGGAGTACGTTTGTACTTTAAGTACATTTAAGAGCATGTACTTATTACTTCAACTTGTGTAAATAAATTGTAGTGGCGTAGTTTTTTAGGCAAGTACTTTTACTTGAGTATTAACTTTGTGTATATCCACCACCTCTGTTGTTGAATTTGACCCTGTGACCTCTCGGTCTGAGGTTGCCCGGACAACAGTCGTCCTCTCCTCCCCCGAGAGATGACGAGCACAGACAGATGAATCCGACAGGAAGCTCCTCTCCGGCCCGTGATGGATGCTGCTGCCTACGACGTTCAGGCTGTGGGGAGAGAACGAGGAGGCTCGATGATGTGTAGGTCAGGATTATATATAGAAAACAATCCTCACTGTGATGCATGATGACACAGGCTCTCCAGCCGTGTCCACTCAGGTGATGTCAGGTAAAATGGACGATGGAGGTGGAGAGCAGCTGTCCCTGCATGGCACCAAAACACCGTCCACCGACTGATCTGAAATAAACTTTAACTCTGCACCACTCACACTGAAGGTCAAAGGTCATCCAATATTTCCCAGGACAGAGGAAGTGGCAGCAAAATATCTGTCAGAGGCAGGAAACAAGTTGGGCTGTGATTTGCAACTTCTCATTTAAGTTCATTGTCAACATATCCTCCTTATGTGACTAGAAAATCGTATGTGGCTGCAATTATGTTCCCTACAGAACATATTTGCAATTTGTTAGTATAAAAAAATAGTTTCTGTACAAATCAAATGTGTCTCTAAAGCTAATATGAGGCTTTAATAGTCTAACAAAATCAAATCAAGCAGATATCTTAAAAAGTTAAAGTGTTTTCTGTGTTTCTTTGTGTTTCCCTGTTGAGTAGCAGAAAGTGTGTACTAAACCTTTGCAGCATGTGTTTAAAAAAAAAAAAAAGAAACCTGTGCTTTAATGGATTTTATCTTGTCAACAGAATTGACATAATTGTTGAAAGCAAATATGTTAAGTTGATCTGACTTAACACATTTGAGCTGATGTAATTCAATTATCTGTTGACAAGATAAAATCTATCAAAGTTCAGGTTCCATTTTTTGTGACTGTACAACTATTGTACAGTACAACTAGGCTAATTTGAAAGGCTGAAGCTGTACATTGTCTTCAGACAGACTTTAATACATTTTTATGCACTGATTTATTTTTGTGATGTTTATTTTGTCTTTTTCCATGGATTACAAAACTGAGTAGGAATCAATTAAAATCAGCTTGATGACTGATAATTTTATTAAAGCATGAGCAATTTAAGAACATTAAATCAACAAAATAATTAAAATGACTGAATTGACAGAATAAAAAACTTTTAATTTTCTGTGTACTTGTAAATTAGATTATCATATTTTTGGCACTGATACAATTTGGAAAATATAATGCAGCTACTAGGAGACATTCTGCAAATCTTAAGAAGCTTTATGTGTGTTTAATTCATCTCTTCTTTCTCTTGTTGCTCTTTAAAACCTGAAATACAGTAAGTGAATGAATCTTCAACAGAACAAAAAGAAACATAAAGTTCCCAGAAGGATATTTCTGTTTTCCCTTTGAGTATTTACTTTCTCTCTATAATTAAAACAGATGAGTGTGATGGTAAAGCTGCTTATTGATCACACACAGATCTATAAACTAATTAGCATAGTTTCAGACCACTGATTTTTTTTTTCTGGATAATTAGAGATGCAGTGATGTCGGTCGAGAAGCTCTGCAGCAAATATCTCGCTAACAGAGCAAACGTTTAAGAGTTGTTGATGTGAGGGTTAAAATACTGTTCACTAAAAATGACGTGTCTGACGTGAGGCGTCCGTGTTTGTTTTAGTTCTAGAGAATTCTGTATTTTCACTTTTTAGAGCTCAATGCAAACGTTATTAAAGTCAGACCAGAGCTTTCACAGAAATCCATTTTCCAGGTGTAATTACACCTCGGTTATCGACTTTAACGCAGTCTGCAAGTCAGAACGGATTAACGAGTAACTGACTGTGGAGTAAACTTGAACACTATAGAAGCTTCTGTGCTTTATCATAATCACACATGAAGCTAAATTGATCAAAATGATTCATGTAGATTTGAGCTCTTCAGCTTATATCTGCTGCATTTTGAAAACTGAACTGTGCTTTTGATCAAGTTGAATTTTATTGTGTTTTTTTTCTGATTAAAACAAAAATGAACAATGCAGACATATATACAGATCAGAGGGTTACGTAGATAACTTTGGACTTCACTTGGTTTTCCATGTACAACGAAGCTGGTTTACTTTTGATCAGATTAGATCACCACAGTAACTTATACTGTACAGGTTCCCTACAGAGGATCAGATCAAACAATCTGACCACTGAACAATCAGATCACTGATAAAATGGAGTCATCATTCCTACAGGATCCTGGCAGGAACTTAATAATAAAGTGTGAAGGATATTTTATATTTATAAGCTATTTTTTGCTGATTCAGGCTTTCATCAGGTCAGTTTTAAAACAGACTTTCTAACAAACATAACTGCATAATGATAATTAACTGTGTATGCTATTTTAATTTCACAAAGATGATTTTATTGCCAACAGATTTATTACTGCAAGTCAGAACAACACGCGGTGTTTTAGGAGTAACTGCTCCTCTCTGGTCTAGCAGCAGAAACAGTAGTTCTATTTCCATGGACCCAGATATTTCACTACTATTCAGAAGGAACAGACTGACTCGATCCGAATGAGAGGGATAGTTTTAACCTTTGATAATCCGATCAACAGGAAATTTTTAAACAATTGATGTGTTTCTTACTGTCCTGTTGGAATAAATATATTGTTTCTGCACATTTGCCCTGCACGGGGGTAACATTATGTTACGTACTTAAGTTTCTTTTCTTTACATAATAAGCTGTAAAGCTTCACTTGCTCTCTCTCTCCCCTCCTGTTTAACTATTATTACGATCTGTAGATGTTTTACCTGCTTTATACTCTCTAGGAAATTACAACAGGTATTTTTCACAATTTTCTGACATTTCTGACCAGACTGTTAATTAAAATATTCAATGAATTAATAATTGCAAGTTGCAGCTCTGTAAAACAACAAAACCACAGCAGTTACAATTGTTAGTTACCTGAGGATAAATGTAAACATCTGCATGATTAATGCATTAACCCTACACACTTTATTTGACACTAAAAGCCACTAGTGTAGCATAACTTCACCACTGAATATGCATATAACTGGATTTTTAACTCATGATGTCCCTGTCACTGCTGCTCACAGCCATGGTGAAACACTCCCAGCTGGGATGGAGGCAGATCAAAGCTGTGGCACCGAGGTTACATCCAGACTTATCCTGGATCAGCTCAGCGTGGATCCCTCAGATGCACAAAGTATGCTCTGAGTCAGGCCAGACTTAGAAATACAGTCAAAATGATGTGTTTTTCCCTCCTTTATTTCTGTCTTTTGTATATTTGTTTGCAGTTTTGCTGTGGTTTTAATATGCAATATAATATGAAATAGTCTTGAGATAGACTGGAGTGTATTCTGCTTCTTGCCCAGTGGCAGCTGGGCAACCTTTAACAGGATAAGTGGTTTAGATTAATGTGGCACACGTAACATATGCAAATACAAAGTTCCCTGAACCTGAGTCTCAGAACTTCCAAGCAGCGGAGTTACTGTATTTGGTTAGAGACACATTTAGGAGACTTAAATTTAGCTTAAAAGCAAATCTGCTGCTGGGGGCGAGGCGCTCTATGTATGCATGTAGTAGAGCTCCATGTTGGTATATGCAGCAATGTAATGTAGCCACCAGTGGCGGCTCGTCAATAGAGGGCGCTGGGGCGCCGCCCCACCTGTCTCACATGAAGAACAAGAAGATAGAAATCACATAAAATAATTTTACAGAAACATGAAAATAAATAAATAAACAAGCTATACATTATACAGACTGTGAGTACTGTGTATAATGTGCATTAATGTGTAGTTTAAAAATGTTAAGTAATGTAAAAATGCTCACTCGTTTACCGCGACTGAACGGTCGTGTGACGTATTTCCTGTTCCTTTGGGGCCATTACCATAGACCTACGCTAGAACTGGTGCATGCGCACTGGAACCCCCTCCAATACAAAGTATAGGAGACCCTTGGGGTGCAAAATTTTGCACCCTAAGCCCGCCCACGAGACTGACGTCACCGCTCCAGACCCGGAAATTCAAACGGAAATTCACCGCAGAGCTCCTTGTTTGTTTACAGTCAGTTGGAGGAGCAGTTTTTTGTCATGGATAAAACAAATTCAGATGCTAAAAACTGAACCGTTCCACAGAAGAACCCCACAGGAAAAGATTCTGAGCCAGACATCAAAATCAAACAACTAACACCAGACAGAGGGAGAAATTACTCTCGGTCTTTCTCCAGAAACTGGTGTGAGAAGAAGTCCTGGCTAACTGTCAGTCCTGAGACCAGAGCTTTGTTTTGTTTCCTCCTCCTCTGTCAGCTGTCAGGAACTAAAGTCTGGATTCAGACAGGTATTAATGATTTAATATATTTTCCAGATAAAGCGACAAAGCATTAGCAGATTAGGAGCCACATGGAAAATGCTATGTGTCATGTTATGTTTGGCAATGTGAATATCACCACGCAGCTTAATGAAGGCTACAGGATAGAACATAATGAGATGACATAATGAGGAGGGGGACAAAAACAGACCCATTTTGTCTAAGATCATAGACTGCATTATATTCTGTGGTGTGTTTGAGCTCGCAATCCTGGCATTTTCTGGTGGACTTTGTTGGATCTCTGGATGCAGCAGTACCTGCAGACTGTTACTGTGTTTAAGGAGACATCTGAGACAGTGCAGAATGAGCTACTTGATTGTATGTGTCAGCTGAAGGAGTGATGGGTGAAATTTACTTATAAATAGTAAATGACTGAAAACACAGACTGTGCATGTTTACGTTAATTTAATCATTTAAAGTAGTGTGATGCATGATAATGGTGCTTTGGCTTATACTAGTGGTGATATGTGGTCAGAGTGCATCTGAAAATTGACTTGCAAAAGTGCGCCCCCCCAAAAAATCATTTCACCAGCCACCACTGGTAGCCACCACACTATAGTGTAATGTTACAGCTGCTCAACTCTCTCTGTTTATTTCCTGTTTAAACAGCAGCAGCCTCCTGGGGCTGTTAGCTGCTCACCTTCACTGATATTAATGAGCTCTCTGTGCTCGTTTCCTTTATTTATTAACTGCTAACAGCCAGAGAACGTGTGTGTTTGTGTGTGTGTCTAGAAAAGGTTCAGCCATTTAAGTTTAAGGTCATGTTATTTTTATGCAGACATGCTGTTTTGTTTTTTTATTAATTTATTTCTTGAAATCGAAGCAGTTTGTTAATGATGATGGTGGCAGCAAGTTTTTGGGACGACCTTGATGAAGCAGAGTTTTTAGATGACACTTTTGTGCTACTACCCCTAATTAATAATAACAGTATTTTGTATTAAACATATTCATATTGAGGCGGCACGGTGGTGTAGTGGTTAGCACTGTCGCCTCACAGCTAGAAGCCTTTCTGTGTGGAGTTTGCATGTTCTCCCCGTGTCTGCGTGGGTTCTCTCCGGGTACTCCGGCTTCCTCCCACCA